>DWEM01003754.1:0-10349 GCA_018245935.1 Agara belti belti | reverse complement strand
AGTGATAAGGGTTGTCCACCCTTAACATTGTTTGTTAGGCGGTACGAAGTTCGCTGGGTCAGCTAGTATTTTATAATCTGTAGAATGAGGCGACACCCTCGATATTATTTCTGAACGTAGGGATTACCAAGAGATACCTGTACCTGTACTTGTAAGTTATCACTTAATCTTTAAGGGAGCAAACACTTTAATTGTAGGATGATAAATATATGTTTGTTATAGAAAAAACACGACAGTAGCACACAAACCTTTATTGTAAATATTTGTTTTAAACCGTATACCAAAATAATGTAAACACGTGAAATTACTCTGTTATTGTACAAACTGAATCAATTGTACACGCCATCACGCACATGTGTTCGTGCATCATATCTTACAATCTGATATAAACATTGAAAGCAAATAATTACAGTGTGGAGTAAAATATAATGTCTTATTTTACCAGTACTTATCAAAAAGAGGGTTTTCACATTATTTATTTAACGTGCGGACACGGAACGATTATTTAGACATTACTTCAATATGCCATCTCAATAACAAATGGGGTCGTCTATTTAACTTGCTTCCTAAAGTCAACCAACTATGTTCCAGAATTATAGAGTGATATTTCCTTAAATGCTCATAAAATTATCCAGTTTTCTCTTTTCCTTCTGTTATGCTCAAAATCTATATTATTTTTCAGTTCTAGCGGTCACCGATATCGCCCAATTTTTATTCATATTACCAATAGATGCTAGTTATTCTATTCACTAATATATTTATTAATTTATTTATTATAGTTATTAAGTAGTCTACATACATACAATTTTTTTGGGGTTATAAGCAAATTTCAATGGTTTTGACAACAGAGGTCTGGACAATAACGCTATTTTACAAATACCTACCGTTCACAAAGTAGGGAAAGCAAAGAAATAATAGAGCATGCAGTAGGAGATTCTAAAGTAGCTGTTGTGTAAGATTTTGAGAAGAGAGCCGCATCTAGCAGTGAAACTATAAGTATAAGGGTCAGAAAAACAAAAACGTACTACAACGTTTTAATAATAGAGCAATCATCGTCAAAAACGAAACAAAACGCTCAATGCGTAGAAACGATTTCCGAAAGTATCTCATTGATACAGTGAAACAACCTATCACGCATTGTAACTTGTCAGATGCTACCAGAACCGCTTAAAACCTTCACATATCCAGTTTTTCTTGCGGAGAAAAAGTCGTGCTCAATAAATGTGACATAAAACGTTCTATGAACATGATTAAATAAGCTGCTGTTACATTAGACGAAAATATTTATTAGCATCGCTTGCATATGCACAAACTTTAATTAGCTCTTACTTTAATTCGTTCAACGACGAAGCAGAAAAAGGAAATAATATACCCGTATATAAGAATCTTAATGTGTGGTGTTATATCCGTTAAATCTAACGTTTTAAAATTCGTTTGGGTGGTTTTTTTATGCCCTCTACCTTTATTAGCTGTTAAATGCAAAAAATCTAAATAATGCCTTATTGTCCCTTGTTCATATATATGGTTTAAATGTTTTTGCAATTTTTTTTGTAAAAGGTTACCTTTACGCATGTACATAGCAGGCTGCATTATTCCTACATATAAAAGTATTTGAGTGATTGTTATATTTCTGTTCTTCTCTACAAAATCGACATCATTTTCAAATGCGACAGTATACATTCCTTTTGTATTAGCTACGGTATTAAGCATCATGAATTTGTTTTTACATTCCGGTCTCATATTTTCTTCTTCTATGGTAATATTATAATTTATCAATATAAAGTGTCTCCATCCATCGGGGATACAAGGCTCCAGCGAAATAGCATTCAGGTCATCAAGTACAATTGAAGAATCAGTTGGTTTAACATGTATAGTCATATCACTACTGACGGTGGCAGTGTAGAAATATGAGATGCAAAGTGTAAACCAAATCCAAACAATCAATAATAATTTGAATTTCCGTTGTTTAAATATCCAGTTATCGGATTGACCAAAGAAGTATCCCAATATCTTTATCATTATTTTCATTCTGTCTTGGGGAAATTTGTTTGGATACTCGTATATAAATATTGTAACTATGCACATCAACAGATATGAACATAATATCAAAAACCATATAAGATCATCGAATGGTTGGTTAATATTAATCTTTGTATGAGTAATATTTTCAGACGTTAAGATTAGTACGAAATTACTATAGTCGTACCCTATAAGGTAATCAAATAAATATGCTCTTTTTAGGGACAGCACTAGTCCACCAATGGCAATATCAACGCTTCTATTATGTAAATATTCCAATACAATTGAGTCCTTTACTGTCTCATTCGGTAAGATAGTAAAGTCACTTACTTTCTCAGGTATATACACATATTTTAAGGAAATGCCTTCCATTTTTGCAATGGTATTCAAAATAAATTCTTCCCATCCTGCAATATAACGCTCCGACTTAAAATAGTTGTTCTCTGGATTATTGACGTGTGGAAATTCTAGTTTTGCTGCCACAACAATTGAGCAATTTGTATAGTTATTCGGTTCGTCTGGATATAATTTCATATATTTCGAATCTGCACAGTTTCCAAGATTTACCACACTGTCAAATTTATTGCCACAGTTGTTGTTATTGATTGGATCATAAGTATATATATTTACATCATCGGAAGTATTCCTTACCAAACTTATTACCCTATGAATATTAAATTTTAATAAAGTATTAAATTTTGTATTAATGTCCCCATGTTTTATATCTTGTAGAAGAACTATGATGTATGCTGTTGGATTCCATGACTTATCTAAAAATATTTGCTGCAAGTTGAAACGCAGGTCTGTAACATCTTTTGTAAAAAATATGTAGACATCCGGTTTCTTGTCCCAGTGTTGCGTCTGATAAGATCTTACGATAATATTTGAATGTTGATTTATATTTATAGCTTTTATTACGTTTTCAAAATCGTTAGTGGACAGTACCAAATTATATACCAAGCCCCTTGGAAAATGATTATTGATAATATCCACGACACATTCTGCGTAAATTTTCCCGATGCGATCATCGTTCAAGAGATTGTAAACTGATTCGTTATTTGCTGAAGCATTTGTATAACTTGCACTGAGAATCAAGCAAACAGTCACGTAAATATATTTCAACCACATTTTTCAATCTTCAGTATTACACATCTGTGTAGTCTTGGTGGAATGTGGTTGGAGTATTTATAGGCGAATAATTTCATTGTTTGTTTTACATGAATTATTATCTGTTATTATCTTTGTGGACATTCGTGGAAACAGTAGTATAATTGTGTATTACTCAATAATAACCATTTATTGATTTTCAAAACTAACTTTGACAATCATAAAGTCACCGCACGGTAACAGTACAGGACAAAACTTTAACAAAGCTATTACAACATCCTGTTTGAACGATTTAATTCAGCGGTAAATCTGCAGAGCCGTTATAACTAATCGAGCAACAAACGAAATAAAATAAATAAATAAAACATTCATAGCTTTGATACGAGTACCGAAAGCATCTCACTGAATTACCTGAATTTAAAGACGCGTTTGCGCATAGAAAGACATGTCGATAAATGGATTAAAAACATTACACACGCAGTTTTAGACGCTGAGGGAGAACGTGCTCAATAAATGGAACATAAAACATGTCCCTGCCACGACTAATAATACCACTATTACATAAGCCTTCAATATCAGTAGTCTACGTATGCAGATACTTTAATTTGATCTTACTTTAATTCGTTCAACGACGAAGCAAAAAAAGGAAATAATATACCCGTATATAAGAATCTTAATGTGTGGTGTTATATCCGTTAAGTCATACGTTTTAAAATCAGATCTCATGATTGATTTACGTCCTCTACCTTTTTCAAATGTAAAATGCAGAAAATCAAAGTAACGCTTTATTAAGCCTTTTTCATACATATGTTTCAAATGATTTTGAATTTTTTTTTGAAAATGGTTACCTTTTCTCATGTAGATAGCAGTTTGTATTAATCCTAAATACAAAGGTATTTGAGTGATTGTTATATTTCTGTTCTTTTCTACGAAGTCGAGATCATGTTCATATGCGAGAGTATACATTCCTTTTGTATTAGCTACGATATTAAGCATTGTGAATTTGTTTTTACATTCTGGTCTTGAGTCATTTTCTTCTATGGTAATATTATAATTTATCACTATAAAGTTTCTCCATCCATCGGGGACACAAGGCTCCAGCGAAATCGCATTGAGGTCATCAAGTACAATTGAAGGAGTAGTTGGCTTAACATGTATAGTCATATCACTACTAACAGTGGCGGTGTAGAAATATGAGATGCATAGTGTAAACCAAATCCATACAATTAGTACTAATTTAAATTTCGGCTGCTTAAATATCCATCTATCGGATTGACCAAAGAAGTATCCCAATAACTTAACCACTATTTTCATTCTGTCTTGGGGAAATTTGTATGGATACTCGTATATAAATATTGTAACTATGCACATCAACAAATATGAACATAATATCAAAAACCATATAAGATCACTAAATTGTTGGTTCATCTTAACTGTTTTGTGACTTACGTAATCAGAAGTCAAGATTAGTACTAAATTAGTATAGTCGTATCCTATAAGGTAGTCAAATAAACTTGCTCTTTGTAACGATAAGGTTAATGCACCAATTGCAATATCGGCACTTCCATTATGCAAATAGTCCAATACTACTAAATTTTTCCCTGTTCTATTCGGCAAGATATCATAGTTACTTACTTTCTCGGATACATATATATATTTTAAGGAAATTCCTTCCGTTTCTGCAATAGTGTTCAAAATAAATTCTTCCCATCCAACGATATTACGTCCTGATTTATAATAGTCGTCCTTTGGATCATTGGTATATGGAAATTCTAGTCTTGCTGCCACAACCATTGAGCAACTTGTATAGTTATTCGATTCGTCTGGATATAATTTCTTAAATTTCAAATCTGCACAGATTCCAAGATTTACCACACTGTCAAATTTTTTTCCACAATTGTTATTACTAATAGGATCATAAGTATATATATTCACATCATCTGCAGTGGTGCTTACCAAAATTATCACCTTATAAATATTTAACTTCAGTAGATTGTTAAATATGACGTTAATGTCACCATTTTTGATATCTTGTAGAACGAGTATAATGTATGCTCCTGGATTCCACGATCTATCTAGAAATATGTATTTTAAATTTAATCGCAGGTCTCTAACATTTTTTGTAAAAAATAGATAAACGTCCGGTTTATTGTACCATTCTTGTTGCTGATAAGATCTTACGATGATATTTGATTGTTGATTTATATTTATAGATTTAATTACGTCTTCAAAGTGGTTACTGGACAATACCAAGTTATATACCAAGCCCCTTGGAAAATGATCGTTGATAATATTCACAACACATTCGGCATAAATCTGCGTGATGCGATCATGATCCGTCAAGAGATTGTAAATTGTTTGGTTTTTTGCTGAAGCATTTGCAAATCTGGGACTGATGATCAGACAAACAAACGTGTAAAAATATTTAAAGCACATATCTACTGTTACATAAATCCTTGAATAATGTGAAATACAGATCCCAATGTTCCTTCTTTCGCAAGTATTCACATAATTTGGTTTTCACGAATTATTTTCTGCTTTTATATTATATTTGAAAGTACTGGGAATTGTTATTGTAATTATGAATAATTCGTCCGCCGTGCGTTCACTGCACTGAAAATTTAATCTAAAATCAAGTAAATGTGAAGTATATTGGATTAACAACAGATACGAAATTATTGCACCCAATATATCGTTTTAAATAAGATAGACCGCATTATGTGCACCAATATTTTGTTGATGCATTTTGTTGGTTATACATTTTAAATAAGACGAGTTTAATTTTGTTTTAGAATCGTCCTTTTCATTAAAACTCCTCTTGATCGTAATATGCTTTACGTCACATTCAAAATTCATACGTTTATCAATATGCTGTTCATCTTGAAAACTTCATTCTGAAACAAATGCTACGAGTATAGATATAAACAAAGGTATGTTTACAAAGTTGTGTCATAATTTCTTAATTTTAACTTTGCCAAAAGCTTGGATGTCCCTTTATGCCAGCCCTGATCACGTTAGAGAAGTCAAAGTGCATTTGGGATTTGTCAGCAGTAAAAGCCGACCTTGCCTACCTTTTGACAGCAATGGTCCTCTCTAGATGTCGACATCCAGAGTAAGTAGTACATAGGTCTAATTTAATAGCATGAGCTGTGACCAAAACGGCTTAACAAATTTTGACATATTATAAAGTATCCTTGGATTCGGCTTAACAACACGACCGAAACTGGGCAGGGTAAGAACGCGCGCGTTGCGCGTTGGAACACGTGACTCGCAGTACAAACGAATTAGTAAGGAATATCTTCACCCATAGACGTTATATGAAAGCACTTTATAAGTGAGTGCATCATTAACACATCAATCTATGAGAAGGTTAATTACACTAAATCAGAGTTTCTTATAAAGCTTTATAATCGCTCGACCATCGACGTGCTTTTAGTTTCTTTGTATGAAACACGACCATCTACAGCCGTGATAACTATCAATGTAAATAAAAGGACTTGGTCCACTTTGTTTGAGCGTTTTGACGAAAGTATACAAACGTTTATTCAAATGTATTGTCTATACTCTAATTCATATATATTTGTGTACGGAGTGTAAATAAGGGACCATTTACAAAGGAAAAAGTATCAATAATGTACAGGTTTACCTGTATTTCAGTTAATGTTAAGCAAAGATTTGACTCAACTTCCTTACTTATACAGCCAATGTTATAACGCAAGAAGCGATTTGATAAGTAATAAAACTTGTTTTAGCGAGAATAAGTATCTTCATATTTTAATACAATCATCTAGAAACTTTATGTACTTAGTCCATGAATTTTCTATAAATCTTTATGCCATCCTGCCATGATTCGTTGAGAGATTAACAAATAGCAGTTCTAAACAGACTGAAAATCTTCGTCTGTGTAAAATATTTTTCTCCTTATAATGTTTTCACCAATCGAAATTGAAGAACATTTTACAGTACTAGATTTGCCAGATAACGGGGTTGTGAAAGCGAGTCGTAATACAATCAGTTTAGTTTTTCCATAGTAGTAGCGCAGGTATGAACCCATAGTCTTGGTAAAAGATGATTTTATTTTAGAGTACTAGATACCATTTATTTATTGCCCTTTTCGAAAGTAATCATCAAACTTCCTGTCACATAACAAAAGATTAATGTTCTAATTTTCCATCAGATTTCAAGACCTTTTCTCTTATCTTCGAAGCCAAAAATTATTATAAACAATTGGTATAAACAATTTTTGTGTGTATTTTTTCTAGATATCGAACAATCAAAGCAGTATTAAATACAACAATGGATAACATAGTCCATGGGTACCAACACCTACCATCTTTATTTGAAAATAGAATTTCGTTTCTACAGTTTACCAGCAAAAACACCAACAATTGGGAATTGTTTTCATAATGAGAAACCAAATTATTCATGTAAGACAAAATCATAAAATACAGTAATGCATGACAACCACAATTATTTCATCATTATCGCTCCAATTAGCCACAAACGTAACTGTAAATAATATTTCTATGCAAATGCTTTACTGTAAGCGGTAGAATCGCGACGTGTTCCATACAATGTTGAAACAAAGTCTCCTTTATTTAATATTAACCAAGTATTTAATCACCTTGGCTTTAAGTCATCTTAATAGTTTAACCGATGTAAGCGAATTAGAACAAACTGATAGCAAAAGATTAAAATGTATCTTAAAAGTGGTCAATAAAAATGTTCCTTGCGGCAGAGATATTACCGCTGTAACCGCTGGAAGTCATTTCGACAATAGTGTATTAAAAACACTTAGCAATAAAAACTGCTACGCTCTTATCACGAGAACGATACGCAAACAAAATTGGCTTTTGTCGACTGATGTTTATTTGATCGTATTAAAAGACGCAGATGAACTTTCATCGGCCTTGTTTGAACTTTCAAGGGATGTATTATGGAACCCAAGTGCGAGATTTATAATCGTCGTACACAGCACAATCAATGATAATATTCGTCAAATATTCAACGAGTTGCTGAAATACAGAATTTATAACGCACTGTTATTGTCTAACGAAGACTTCGATAATATTCAAGTGTACGTATATTTTCCATTTGATGATAATAACTGCGGAAAACGGTACAATGACATCGTTGCATTGGGAGACTGCAATAATAAGGGAAACGGTGATACACTTATTCTAAGAGATCATCTAATTGACTATCGTGAATGTTTGATTACTGTTGGCATTCACGAGGCGGTCCCGTACGTTGTTAGCAAAGAAAATACGTACCTAAATGTTTCTGACGAATATAAATATGGAATAGAACAGTTTATTGTGGAAAGCATTGCAGTACGTGAAGGAGTTAAAATTGAGTACAAATATTTTTCTACTGACTTTGATCGTGGGGTTGTTCTAGCAAATAATACAAGCACCGGAATGTTGAGTTACTTGCAAAATGGTGAAATATCTCTTGCTATTGGAGGATTCATTCTAATACAGAACAGAGTGTCAATATGTGATTATATTTGGGGTTTCAACTATGCCGATGTTAAAGTTGTTGCTCCGGCGGCCACTGAAATAATATGGAAAAAGGTGTATAAAGAGTTTAGTATCCAATGTTGGATATTAATAAGTTGTTCTTTCTGTATAGTATCGTTGGCTACGCTAATGATTTTGAAGTTTTCAGTAAAAAAGCGCCAAGATTCAATAAACGTAATGCTGAAGTTGTTGGACTACCTACTTGATCACAGCGACGATCGTTTATTCAGAAAAAGACATCTGAAATTGCTACTGTTGTATTGGATTTGGTACACGTATTTCATAATCAGTTTCTATAAAACCGCCTATTACAGTTTGATAACGGGTCATGTGAAAGAAAAAATCAATTTCAAGTCGAACAATTTGAATACATTTTCCTACGAACCATGTCTCAGTGAGGTCGGGAGAAGTTTTTTCTTATATGCATTCAATTTAACGTTTCCATATAAGGAGAAAATAGAAAGATGTCAAACAACTGACAGTAGCCTGAACTATGTAATAGAGAATCGTGAATACTACACAGTTACCACAGAATACGCATACTACCTGACAGCACCCAAATATATCGACGGTGATGGTAATTTCGAATTGGACAGTTGGAATATGATGAGTAGTACTATTTCAACGTTATATTGTACTCGTGGGTTTGCATTAAGAAAGAGGTTTCAGGAACACGCAATGAATATTTTCGAATCAGGCTTATTACAGTTTCGTCTAAATATGATGAAAGTTAAAAAGGGACATTTTACTCAAAACAATAAGAGATACTTCAAAAGCTTACACTTCAGTGACTTTAGAATTTCCTATTATATCCTCTTTATAGGCTATATTATTTCCTTGCTTGTGTTTCTTTGGGAACGATACTACTAAATGGACATTATTGTCCGGGACAATGTTGTCCTATGCACCAAAGTTTAGCTCTAGTAAATAAACACTGAAGCGTGCTTATGAATGTAAAAAAATTGTAATAGAAAATATTTTAATAGTATATCATCAGTTATACTAGAAGTCGTTTATTAGAAGTATCTATGTAGAATATTATAACAAAATGATTAATAAATGAATAAAAATGCTTTCTGCGAATACCGCAAAGGAGAAAAATGGGTTATTTTTCAGTAGAATATAAGGGAAAGATTTAACTCTCTATTTCTGGTCGGTACGTTATTCAGGGACTTTAGAAAGCAAGTTACATAGTTTACCACATTTGTTATTGAGATGTAATATTCCATGTATTGTGTTAATTGTCACTGTGTGTGTTAGGTACATGAATAATATGAAAACACGTCTGTTAGTTCAATACTGATACAATTTTTATTTCATAATGCAATTATTTGTTTTCCGTTGTTTACAACAGATTAATTATATGTAACAGAAACAAATAATGCGTGATGGTGTGTACAATTAATTCTGTTTGTACAATAACATACTAATTTTACGTGTTTACATTAGTTCGGTACACGTTTTGATGCAAATATTTACAATAAAGGTTTTGTGTGCTTTTGTCGTATTTTTTTTCAAATATATACAAACATATATCATCCTACATATAGCATAAACAAAATTAATACATATATTTGTTTCTTATAAGCGCCAAAGTATTTTCAGGAATAAACATGTCAAAAATTCTTTCACCACTTGAATGCTACATGATCACTGATCAATACAGGGTATATTAATTACAAGCTTTTGCCCGCGACTTCG
>DWEM01003753.1:0-10350 GCA_018245935.1 Agara belti belti | reverse complement strand
GTGGTCAAGCATTATGCCGCCATAACGCGTATAATAGGTCGTCTAGCCGAGCTGATTGAGTTTGTCCTGTTACTCTATCTCGGGTTAAACCGACCCGCTCACTTACGCTTACGACCTCACGCACTAAAAATCACTTTATTTACATCTTGTGTCAAAATATTTTCGTCAATTTATAACAAATAAACTAACACTAAAAGTTACTAGAAATAAAACAAAAATATTTAATGGCGCTTTAAAGAAAACTAACACCAAATTATAAGTCAATTATTTCCCAAAAGACATATTAATATAGGGGATATATTCCCCTCTACATATTAATATAGGGGATTTTTAACATAAATTTATGTTTATATAAAAAGAAGTGAATTATGGTTATATTGTGAAATCAAATTTATGACATTTATGATTTCTTACATTCTTTTTCGCTCTATATTATCACTAAACTAAGGGCAGTGATACAAATAATTGAAATGATATTTTGAATCCTGTCATTAACTTTTTGCTCCATTTATATGGGAACCAGGCTATGAAGGTAAAATAAAAGAGTCAATAGTTATATTTTACTATTAATTCTATGAACCTATTTTTCTTATTTGAGATTGATTTCGTTAATTTATCTTTATCATGTTAACAAAAATCGCACGTTTTTATTCCACTTTTATTTTACTTAATTTAATTTTACCTAGAATATTACAAAAGAATTTTATTTTATTCATAATGCCGTAGGTAAGTATGTTTGATATGTAGGAGTCGAGATCAAATCGAAAGTTAAAGTTTTAAGTATTTTAGCATTCCATGCGTCATATACTCTTATCATAAACTGCTTCTATAAGGTATACACGAACAGTAAATAGATAGTGGAGTATCATTAATCTAGTAATATTAGCGCATATTTAAATGGTTAAACTTATGCAATATTCCAATCGAGTAGTGAATCACACGCTTTTTTGAGATTCGTAATACTTTCTTTACCATCAAGTGAATTGAAATATTTGAAATTTGTTTGTATTTTCTTTAAAGAAATAAAAAAAGTACTTGTTATCAAATAGGAACTGTAAAATAGACATAAAGAACATAAAATATATTTTCATAAATTACTTTATATTTAGCGTAGGCTTTAAGAATAGTGATTGTTAAAAGTGCTGGAGAAAGCTTACGATGTTCGTAATAATCGAAGTCTATTATCTAGTATATAAGTATGTTTTATGTTTATGTTTCAACCAAATTGCATCCAATTAACCAACCAGGATATAACCCAAATGGGCCTTTTATTTTATACACATTTGGTATAATAAATTTGTAAGTATATTTCATGATTGTTTTTCGGTATGTCTCTGCGCCCCTTCCATGGATCCTGCATGAATGTATCGACTTTAGGGGATTGTAAGTATATTAATACTTGCATGAAAGCTACTCACCCGTAACAAATATATGTATTATTAGTACTCACATAATTGGTGTTGCTTTCTGAAGTATTCTTGTATGTATAGCTCTATCTTTCTTAGTTTATTTTCAAGTCGTGGACAGGTAACGTATCTTATCTTTGTATTGTGTAATTTCGCTAAAAACGTCCAACTGAGCTTTGTGGATATTGTCAACTGTAATACATTGATTACCGGTCACTAGATGACCAGTCCTGTTTAGGTGTATTGGTTTAGGGGTATATTACGCACTTGATGTAAAGCCAACTATTGCACTTTGTAGGTGTACGAATTAACAATATGAGTTCGATGCCATGGTAATAGTTTCCATTTAAAACTGTGAAATTGCATTTCGTAAGGAGGGACGTGAAGAATAAAATCAATGTTACAATTTCCTTTACATAAATACCTAAAGCTTTGAATAATAAATGAACACTTTTCTAACTGTAGCGCATTTATTCGAATTGTCACATATATTGTCACGTATTTCCCGGAAAAGAAGGGTAACACGGAAACGACGTAGCCGAATAAACTGAATATTGGCAACGAACGCGAATCAAACGCCAAAAACAAGCGTCCACAGAGTTTGCGGTTTCATCACATCCGTTTTTGGTATTTCCGCTCCAAATGCCTCGTGGACGTTCAGCCGTTTACGACCGTTAATTAAAAGCGGTGGCTCTCTTCAAGCTTGTCGATTTATTCTATAGTTTAAAATATTCGACGAATTAATAACTGTTTCACTTATTCATGTTCTATACGTAGTACTATATGCCGTTGTTGGCTAACTGTTGTCATTTTGAATTAAAATGCCAGCGTAGGTCTGACGAAGTTATAAAAATACCGAGGCGAAGCATTTCAACGCAGAAAAAAATATGGCAGCAAAAAATGAAACGCACGAACTAAAGAGTGGCTGACGGGCGCTAAACAATAGTTAAAACGACACATACATACATACATACCTTTATATATAAGACAAGCTCACGTTCTGGAAACTACCCCGGAGCTGTAGCTGTGTTCTCATGATATACTTGACTTGTTTTCCATTTTTTGATAATATCGACTTTAATACACAACTTCAAACCTACTGTCGTTGCAGTATCCGTTTCTTTTTTCAAATGTACCTACTTTAATTCCGCGATCAATCATAATATGCATATCTATCTATATTTGATTGGATTCTTTTAACAGCGATTGTCATTTAACTTTAGCAGTTATTATTTCAATCTCCTTTATTACGACATATTACTATACACCTAGATATACATAATTAAATGTAAATGTGACAGAGTTCCAATTAACACAAGTATCATTTGCATATTGCAATAGTATCCCAAAACTATTTTGAGTTTAGAAATAAAGCACTCTACCTTACTTAAATTGGAAAACGTGCTCCGGAAAACTACTTGAGCTAGAAAAAGTAAATAAAGTGCTTTAAAACCGTTTTCAATTTCAATTTATGCAGCTATAAAAATATGTGCGTGTGTGCTTTTTCCTTTTTATACTTCAGTAATAAATTTTAAAATCACAGTATTTTATCGTACGGGAAATACGTAAGAAGTTCTGAATCCAAGTGCGTCAATAAAATTAATCATATCTAGTTTCATATGATACTTCAATTGAGAATAAAGACTTCTATTTAAGTGGTAGAATTTCAAAAACATTAAATAACTGAAAATGAAAAACTCTAGCCGTTGGATGAATCGAAAACAAAACGTGCCGATTCTTATGTATAACACGAACAAGAGAACTATTCTACCGAGAACTACCAACGACTATTGAAATTCCAATGATTCTTCCGTTCAGTTGTTTTTGACAACGTTGTATTCCGTCAGACGGTTTTCATATTGAAAATCTGCGTCATGCAACTGTCCTATTAATAATAATAATAATAATCTTTATTTCAGACAAAGTCCATTTATGTGTTAGTACAAAAGATGCTTAACCTATGTTAGTAATATACAAAGGAATCTAAAACTATTAAAAAAATAAAATAAATTACAAATAAAATTAAAACAAACCACTAACGTAAACTACACTAAATGAAATAGAGCAGGGATATTCTAAATAAAAATAAAAGAAAAAGTAATAAAGTAAAAACCAAAAAAAAATAATAAGTATAAATAAAAAACTGCCATGGACTAAAAACTATGACTTGTTCCTACAAAGGTGCACACTATTCCAGCTCCTCCAGAGGGGGCTGTCATCATTAAAAAAATGATCATCGTGTTATTATCAAGGGAGAAATTTAACTCTTTGTGATTAAAACAGATCATATTACTACTGGCAATCCTTTACTTTTGTATGTGTATTTTATAACAATTAAAAGTGCAACTTCAAAATTTTAATTGGAACTGTACCATCATTTTATGATTTAACTAAATATGTATAACTTATGTTACCTAATATTGATTTATTTGGAGGCCCGAACAACTGTTCATAATTGTCTTTATAATTGCCTTATTCCAATTACTATTGAGACAGACCTAATGTTTTACAATAATGTCTTAGTTTTATTGAATATTTTTTTTATTTAATAAATTATTCTTGCAATCAGGAAAAAGAAGACGGTCCATTGTGTAAGTTCTATGAGGTGATCATGGACTTGGGATCGAACAATGAATTCCTTAATGAACTTACGTTGGCTAAGGACATTACTTTGTTTGCTCCGACTAATGAGGCCTGGAATGACCAAAACGTGCAAAATGTTATCAGGTAAGAGTGTCTTTAATCTTTATACAACATTTAAGTTGTCTAACGTTTTTACTGTTATGGAAAGTAATACATTTATAAACATGCGTTTTTGTACTCTATTTTTACTGTTGGTAATATATGTAAAAATAACCAACTTTAATTTGTAATTGAAATATAATATATTCGGTGTCAGTTCATATCCAAGTTTAAAACAAAACAATAAAAATAACAACAATGAATGAAAACAAATGAAATCAGTGATCGTAGTATGTTTCGAGGTTTTACTGCACTCGTCAGTGAACCGCAAAAACCGCAAAGTGCCATTTGCCGCACGTTAGTTACAGACATGTTGGATATTACCTCAGTTGAATATGTTACAAATAAATATCCTACAAACAAATTGTTATAGCAACTTAATTTTAAATTATAATAATTAAAGCGCAATTTCTATTTTAAAATAATTGACGCTTTAAATCATTATAGCATTGTTTAATAATAACGTAGCAAGTTTGTATTCGCATATTGCAATATGTACGAAGATTGAAACATATTTAATAAGTAATATTTTCCGTTTATTTTGCACAATGATCTTGAATTTCTAATATAATAATTATTTTCATAATAAATTTGATTTGGTAGGAACCATCAGAAGCTGGTAGAAATATTGAATACGCATTTGGTAAGGGAGAGGCTGCCTTTAGATGTGATTATACACAACAATATGAACCAGGTATGCATTCATTAAAATATTTCGTGGTACATGCCTATGGATGTACATGTTTATATCCCGTTCTCGTAGAGAGATCTAGAAAATATCTCTACACTGCAAAACTTACTAATGATGATTAGAATAGATATGTGTTAGTGGGCACCTATTCAACGGACTTGTTAAACCAGGGTACAGATCCACAGTGTTCTATCTTCGTTACATGAATATCTCAACCGGTACCAATTGTTCGATCTCTCTGCAATAAAACAAACTTCATGAATAAAACTTGAGTTCGTCAGAGATGCTTTGTTTTCTGCATCGTTATTTACATTAGAATTAGGTAATCTATTTGTAATATTAATGTGATTATAACATCATATTTACTACATTACATTATTGCTACAATATGCTATAGAAAAATTGGCCGACACTTGAATGCTCAGTGAAAAGTGCAATAGTGTAAAATGACATTTGGCACTAAGCCCGCTCTTTGTAAATAACACTGAAGAAGGAATAAATTAAAACAGAAATCAAAATTTTAATGAAACGAGTGTTTCATTTCAAGCGTCCTTTCGAGATAGACATATAACAATTTAGAATGAAAATTAATTTTGTGCGTTAACTTTCACTCCGTTTCGCTGCTGATCGGAACCAGATCCCGGGAACTGTACGTTAATCCAATTTAAAATGAATTATATCAATGAAAATCCCTTACCATTTTCGAGCTTTGATTTTGTCAATCATTTGCTGATATCCCAGTCTTCCGGTTAATGCTGAGTTCATCACCCGTCAACTGGAGTAGCCGGGGATCATTTACTGAACCCTCGCCAGTGTTCGCCCGGGTTTATATTACTGTTGTAATGTATAAATTGCAAAAGCTTTCTTTGTTTTCCTTGTTTAATGTTAACTGCGTACACGTTACACGCATCCCGCATGTAAGTTGTAAGTGAAAATCTAAAGTTATCTTTATTTAATACACAGAGCCGAATTTCGCTCCATACCACCTCAGTACGTCAGTGTATCAAATGCGCAGCATTATCCGGAAGTGTATAATTTCATAATTTAATCGTTCGTCACTCGATCTTATATAACCTTTTTAATCTTATCAAGGCATGCAGTGTATTAATGTTTTTAAACAAATGTTCGTTGTGCTCGTGTAGTGGTCTAACAATGCATGACTCACTCGTTAAGCAGGTTATCGTCCCATACTAGCTAGCATAGGTACTTGTCAATTTTCATCGTATATCGCATGTGGTCGTTCAGGAATGTTGAACATTTCCTTTCAAGAGCTAAAATCGGAAGTTACACTTATATTTGTTCAGTTCAAACTATTTCACGTATCTTATGTATACTAATAAAAAGTCATTAAGATGCAAATGAAGTTCATAAGCAGAATTACAAATGATATAAGAATCCGATTTTTGCTCAAGCTATCGTCTATACGTATTAATATATGAAATGTTCCAGATCTATCAAGCCCCTACGGCCGCGTCTCGTAAGTACCTGTACTTCAACGTTTTGAACTTCGACAACAACCAGACGTTAACGGTTGAAGGCGGCGGCGTTAACGCCACGGTCACGCAGACGAACATCGCTGCCACTAACGGCTTTGTTCACATCATCGATCGGGTGCTTGGAGTGCCTTATGTAACTGTTTATGAAAAGATGAAGGAAGATCCAATGCTCAAGTATGCATCACAATCTCTCTTTAAGCTATTTCAATACCACGAGATTTAGTATTTAGTAGTTAGTATTTCTTTTCAAACTAGAAATAAGAATAGTTCAATTGCAATTTGTAATTTGAAATACAATGTCTTCGATTTTTTAACTTTCTCGTGTTTTGTGGTCGTCAGTTGATATCATTATATGTGAAAATGGCATATTGCTTATGTGATTTTTTATTTATAGCATTACCTATAATCTTGGGAAGCGTCAAATGTTCAACCATCAACTAAGCGCAATGGATCATCGATACACATACTTTGTTCCAAGGGATCACGCTTGGCTCAAGTTCCAAATCAGACACCCATCTGCTTACAAGTCGTTGTTTAAAGAAGACTTTGGCTACTACGTAAGTTGAACTTATTAAATAATCATAATTACATTTTAAATATAACCACAATATAAACGAACAAACTGTGTTTTGAAATGTTTTTGTTTAAAGAAATGTGTTTAATTTAATTCACCACACCCACAGGAAACGGAACTAAACTGCTGTTCTGAACTAGGAGAGGCGAATACTTCGTTCAATTAGCCTGCAAACCGTTAGATCGCTTAATTGCATTGTTCTTTACACACGTATTGTACCAATTGTTTCTTAAAAAGTAACTTACGTGTATATTATTTTCAGACAAAGCAAATTTTAGAACGTCACGTGATCAGAGCCAGCCGATACTACACCGTGTCCGACCTGAAACTTCTCGCTAACGAGACTCATCCCTTCGTGTTGCCGACTTCCCGCGACCCTCTCAGACTGCGCGTTAAGGAATCCGATAAGAGTAAGCTTCGTTTTATTATTGTATACCATTATTTAAATGCGATCTGCAGTTTGGAGTACGATGGTACGAGTATTTTCTTTACCTCTATTATCAGGTGGTCCATTGCGGTCCGTGGACGTTTCGGAAAGTGAGATATCCGATGGCAATGGAACCTTCGGGCTTTGCAGCGTTAAAAAAGCAGAATTAGGTGCGATAGTGGTACCTCGCTCTACACCTGCACATTAAGCTTTACCACCGCTAGCGAATAACTCATTACGCTATTGAAATTATTCAGTAGGATCTGTCAAATCCATACCATTGTTGGACATATAACGGAGGAGAGTTTACTGAACAATAATATAATCTGTTCTGTATTCCTTTAGAAATATTCATTGTTTACAGAATAGTGAAGTTTTGGGTCGCTCAACAGAATTTAAATTGAATCACTTGTTTGACAGATTACTACGTGGAATGGAACGGGCATTGGATTCACGTGTTCAGGCCAGACGTGGAGTGTACAAATGGAATCATTCATGTCATAGATGAACCCTTTGTACTCGAGAGCGATATCAGAGCCACCGGCAGCGCTGGCAGAACCCACGCCGTATACACGTTCTTTATGTTTATCGTTTCCCTAATTTTCGTTTCGATTTTGGAAAACTAACTTACATAACCAAATTTTGCTATTCCGGTGTCAGCTTCGGCAGTTAAATGTGAACTGTAGTAGTTGAAAATTCCAGTTACAATACTGTAGCGTAGCTAACGAATTGTGAATGTCACTATTAAAGGCAAGTGTTATTACGTGGAACAAAGCTTACGGTTGATCGTTCCAATTGTTGAGAAAATATCTTAGTTTCGTTTATCTTTTATTTGTATCCTATATCAAGACTACGTGCTTGCTGATTAATATGAGTACACTTATAATCAAATTACGCGCGTTCGTGAGATATTACAATGACAGGAGAGCGTGTTAGTTCTGATTTTTTCTTAGTAAAAATGCAATTTATTATTGTTATAAACGATATTCGGTATTTTCGAGTATCCTAGAGCATAAATGGTTCTACGTAATGTCGTTAATCTATGGCGCGTACAATGCGAACACGAACGATTCGTGATTGATTCGTCGTCGTTATTATTCATCGAACAATAATCCCGCGGGCTACGAGTATGTGGAAACGAGAAATGTTCACCCACACTGAATGACGCGGAATAATTAGTTGGATGTTTCATTACACGGGCGTTAAAGCTTGAGTTATATTAGATTGGAATACGGCAATTAATATACGACAAGATTCATTGTCCAGTTACTAAACTGAAGCTCAATACAGAACTTATTCACACACAAGTGGATACCTAACCATCTATTCATTTATCAAATAGCGTTCTGAAATCTAATATTCCGAAAAATTGCCGTGTTTTGTTAATGAAGGCTAACATATATTGCTCGAAAATTCTTATTGATATTGGTTTAGATATATCAGATTCCGATCTGTATTCTGGTTTTTAACTACAATTTTACAATCTATCAGATCTTACAATATACACGTTTTGCAGATTGTAGTATTGTTTCTGGTTTTTTTTCCGAAAACGAATATGGTCTCGATACAGGTATCAATTATATGGAGATCAAATCGGACTACCATGAAATACGTGTTTTAGTATCGAAATCAACTTATTTTTCCTCATTCAGCCTTTATAATAATTATTACTATTTCAGGACGCTCTAAAATTGATAGATTTTATACTGCTGATCCCCCGAAATAGGAAACGTAACACTGTGCTTATAATAGCTTTTAAAACAATGTTTTTTAACACTACCAACGGCCATTTGTATTTTTACAAACGAATTTAAAACTTTTAATTAAAAGCTCTTCATACAAAATGTTTCTTAAGACAACTAATTAAAATAATTAACTTATTAGATAGTTACCAATATATTATTTGGTTCTACAATTTTCGTAGATTCTTATGACTTCATTTCTTTTTAACCGACTTCAAAAAAAGGAGGAGGTTCTAAATTCGTCTGTATTTTTTTTTGTCATGACAGTATCTATAATAAAATAACTCACTGCCAGTGATTTCCAAATTCGGTAAATCATAATTACTTTAGGTTTAATTTCTAAAACATTTATAAAGTAGTTGCGGTTTTTGCTATGAAATATATCCAGTTTTGATATATTACGATTTAAGGTGTTAACGACATGGTTAATTAAGAGAACGATATATAATGGAAAATTATTCGTATAAATTATTATGTAAATGTGCTAGTAAATTTTAATAATGTTAATGACACAATTACAGTAATATAATCATTCTACTAATTGTAATAAAGACACTTACAAGCAATTGCCCTTATGATACAGTATCTAACTGAACACAAATTATAGCTTGAATTAATGTAACAAAAAGGTTACCGCGATATCGACATTTTAAATTACATCCAAAGTTGGTCACTGAAAAAGGCTTTTTAATAATAATTTTATTATTATATCATCACGCCAGGTCCCATTGGGCGGGTTGAAAGCAATAATAATTTTATATTATACACGAATTCTTATATTATGATTTATCTGATATAATTTTCCAACTATCATTTCCACATTGTAGAATGGTGTGCCTTTATATTCTTATTTAAAGAGTCAAACATGTTCTAAATAAGTTATACGATGTTTTAGCTTATTACATGAATACATTCCATACATATAATACCTTAATAAAAATATATTTTAAACTGTATATGAATATTTAAAATTTATGGTGGTTACCTATTTGAAAATATTTAAATTAATTTGAATTAAAAATGGTCTTTTGAGACTTCAGAGAAATTTGTATTGTATGTTTTTCATAGAATTCTCTTAGTTTAAATTGTGTATTTCTTATATGGAGGATGACTTTAAATGAATAGTATTTATTGATAAAGTTTCTAACTGAAAGGATATTTTAATTTTAATTGTATATATAGGGATGAACGTGCTTATAAATTGCGGTAGGTTTGCGACTGTCAAGAATATTATTTAAGTACATGTAAATATTTTGTGTAAGTTATTAGTGT
>DWEM01003752.1:0-10350 GCA_018245935.1 Agara belti belti | reverse complement strand
AAATAAAACATTACACACACTACCAAGCATTTGACACACACACATGCGAAAATAAAATAAGACGTGCATTGTTCACAATCTGGTTGTCAATGTCTAACAAAAAAATCCAACGAAATGTCAATGAATGCTTTTAAATATGCCTTATTTATTTAGAAAATTATATGCGTTATAATTTAATAATTGATTTAAGGAACTACGGTCGATTTTCGACCGTTAGGCGACCACTAGTATACATAATTAACCATATTTATATTCATCCTCTTAGTCCATATACTACTGATACACGTAAGTATTAAATTCCATAAATTATGTATAACCTTTCCTTAAGTTCGAGAATAACGTCTAAAAATTACGAGAAATATTTTGCAATTATAACACAAGTATATTTACAGAGAAACTTGTGAGACGACAACTTTTCAACAACGAAACTACTCAAATGGTACGGCTTGCGTAGCAAAATATTATCGGTTACAGCTTAAAAATATTGGTAATATATTTTTAACGAAATTAATAGACAAGCCATTTGAAACGTCGAGCATTATTAGAATGTCGATATTTTAGATAGGTATATGGAACTTTCTACTGTCAATTAATGACATTTATTTTAAATTATAAATGTAATAAATCGAAATGCTCATCACTTTTAAGGCCAGACAATGTTGGTGTTGAATGTAAAACGACGTGAAAACATTAATTGTATGTTTATCGACAACTAATATCTAACAGAAAATTGTAACCTATTTCTCCTTACGATAAATGTCCGACAAAACATGTAGTCATACTTATACACTTTATAAATCACCGGTAATATAAAACGAGTAACGTGATAACTTTAACTCAACGCCAGTAGTATCTTCGCCCTGACCTTGATCGAAGTTGCGCCAAGTAACGGACTAGGGCACTGTTCCTACCAGCCACAGACTGTAAAATGATTTCTTTATTTATTAAAGACCCTGTCAATCTATATTTCTGAAATTAACAAACACATTAAGTCGTTTTATAAGCTTAAAAATATAAGGACTATAACATACTTTCAATTTTAAATCCAATAACATAAAGACGTAACACTAATGTAGAATTGTGATATCAATTTTCATCAATTTTAAGCAAATTTTAGATACAGTAATAAACTTTAAGTTATAAATTACCCGCATTTTTTTTATTATACTGATATTTTATACTCTGTGATATTGATCACATAGGGCTGTCAAAAACGTTTCTGTTTATAAGCTCCAGTATTAAAATAAATCACAAAATTTGATTAGAACGTCAAATCGTCCTCGAAATTATCGTCACAACACCTAATTCAGAAAGTTTCATGATGTCGTATAGCAAGCACGTCTTGCCTCTTAGACTATACTAATATTGTAAACATAAACACATGCGTGAGCGGGGTACCCCCGTCAAGAACGAGGTTTCTTAAGCTTTTTCGACAATTCCTAATACAATTCTACCTGGTGTAAAATATTTTTTACTTTTGTATATTTTCGTCACATAAGGTATAATTATTGTACCTATATTTTTTCTGCAGTTAAATTAATATTTTTGCAAGGAATCCAGCACAGAATACAATAAAATACATTTATTTAATACAAAGCGACACCCCTAATGACGAACGTCTCTTGGTTGGCCCACAAACGACCGGTCGCGAGTACTTTCTTTCGGGCCTTCTCACTTCCGCCTGCGCGCCTCCACGTGCCCGACCAAGGACCTGTCTAGCCCATATATCGACATTCGTTACACAGTAAGGAGGCTAAACTTAAATTAGTCCCATGAAACAGGTGAATAATTGCTAGTTACCACCGGGTAAGAATCGTTAAACCTCGTCAGAGATTTGCCCAGTCTACTCCAGGCGTCCCACGCCCGGGAGTAAGCCCAGCAGTGACACGCTCATAAGGCTGAAAATATGCGAGTGAATTAACGATGTATCATCATACGATATTGCAAACGAAATAATTAATTGAAATCAGCAATTTAGTGCCGGTCACAGTTCCGGTCTATTTGTGATGATTGATATAGGTGCCTAAATTATAGAGAATAAATAAATTCGCATTTATAATATAAATAACAATACTTCCAGAAATGTTAGACTACACCTACTTCTGAACTTTGATATCAACAACGATGATTGATGATCGTAATCATATTTTTTAACTGGTATTAAAACGCTACTTAGTTAATGTTTTGTCTAATCGAAGTAGAAAGGTGATTATACATTATTAAATATTTCACATCGAACAGTCGTGCTTTGAAATATTACGTGCCGCAACGTGATTTATCATTTCGTGTAATTGATCCAATTTAGTAATTACACGAACTGTGAACTAATAAAGCTTAATAATTATGGAATGTAATGTTTCTACTTCCCTGTTTTTTAAAAGGAAGTGAAAATCGCGAATGAACTTTAGTAATCATGTAATTAATATACGTATGATCAAATTTCCTTGCATTAGACATCAACGAGATATACCTGTAAGTTGATTGGTAATATTATCGATAAAAAATCCATTGTAAAGTTTAAGATTACCTTTTAATAAATATTTACCATTGAGAATCGGTCATACCATCTTTATTAATATAATAATTATTAAATTAAACAAAATTAAATAAAAACTTAGCACCTAGCGTCATCTACCGGTGGTTATGAAAATCATTTCTGCTGTTACTAACCTGAACGCTCAGATATGCTTCCGATCAAGTTAAAGGTAAATAGAATAGTTCCCAAGTTTTACCATAGATGTCAGTAGCATAATTATTTATATCTTTTGTGTCTTTCGTAAGGAAATACATATAAACTATTGTATAATAATCATACAGTTTTTCGTCTGTTTCACTTATTTATTTACTCTTTATTGTTTATACAGTGGGCGGATCTAATACTTATTGGCATTCTCAACCTCAATTCAGACAATTTGGTAAAGCAAAATTTTGATGTAGGTGCTTTCTAATAAAATAATTTTATAAAATCACATGCTCTTTTCTCGACATTAAATGGGAAATAATTATAGGTAAAAAATATATGCCTTAGCAGTGATAGCCTAGTGATTTGAAATTCAGCCTCCGACTCCTGTTGGTCTGGGTTCGATGCTGGCACGCACTTCTGACTGTTACGTGCGTTTTATAACCAAAATTTAAACATAACTTGCTATACCGGTGAATTGATTGTATTACCTAGAAATCTAGACGTACACGGAAACTAAAAATTGGATCCTTATAATGTTGCATATTCGCTATCTCTTTGTAAAGAAACCCCAATACATATTATTTGCATACTTATTGATAATATTACACAATACTTAGAACCAAGTGAAAATATAGATATGGATATTTTATAATAGAAATGCCTAAAAAAATTGTTAATTTTTAGCCAACTCCAAGGAAGTTAATCGTTAGAAAAAGGCAGTACCAAGAGTAATTATTTACTAACTAAATCTTTTGAAGCCACATTAATATCTCACTTTCATAGCAAAAATACTCCATTACGTTAACGAAGCACTCGAGGCGGGAAATAAAGTTGCTTACAATAAAAAAATTGAAAATCATCTAAGAGAAATAAATCTCATATTATTCATAAAAAAAATATTTCAATTTTTCACCTACACCCAGCACAGTGAGAAAATATAGCTAAGATTATGATAAAAACGATGATCAATCAAAGAGAGCGGAATGTAATTAGGTGCAGTTAAATCTGTCCCATTGTGATTTATTGTAAAAACATGCAACTGCATTGCTCATTCCGCAGGCTCTCATTGCGAGGACCTTTATGCGTCGAGAGTGCATTACTAAGTAGTATCAGAGCCCTGCAGAAGCAAGCTTAAATAGGGCACTTACATATTCATGAATGCCATGCAACATAACAAGGATGTGTGCTGATCTCTAATCGGCCCTGTGTATCAGGATGCGGCATCTTTGAGTGATCGCAAGAGCTTAAAGCATATGAAAATATTCTCTGTGCAAATGACAATTACGTAAAGGTAAAGTTAAATGGTATTACCACACCTGAGTATATAAATACGCTCAATTATATTTCCGAAAACTTACATTTGACAGGCCGGAACATCCAGTGGTCAATGACCCCGATTACTGTGGCGGGGGTTGCTGGTGTTTCCCACCCAAGGCACAAAAATATTTGTTTGACGAACATAAACATTTGTTCTGTGTCTGGGTGCAAATTTATGTTTCTATATAAATAAGTATGTATTTAAAAAAACTATATAGGTTTGCAGTTTTTCAGAGTTTGTCTTATATATTATTCAAATGTTGAATAATAAAGACATATTTTATAAGAATGCATGCTAATCTTCGATCGACCAACACGATCGTATTGTTGTATCTTTAAATAATTGGAACAACACATAAATTGTATGAACGTAAAGGTCATACGATGATAGCATCTTCAACCTATCATCAGTGAATTAAACCACAATCTAAACAAGTAGAAACCTCTCCTACTTCTATCTTTAAACAGTATCTACTTCATATGAGTTCCAGCTTTGTATTTTAGAGGCAGAAAAATTCTGTAACTTGCCTCCAATCGAACTAAAGGTTTGTATGCCTTTGGATACAGATGTCAACAATAATCACAATACCGTTGCTTTAAAAATTCAAGATTTTTTTTTCTAACAAACGTAGGTAGAGCTTTTCATTGTAGAGCGATATTATTGGTACGGCTGCGACCTGCTGACTGTGACAATGTAACAGAGAATACAGTCATCACCACATCAGATGTAAATTCCTGTAATCTCTGTCAGCAAACATATAGAAACTAAAAATAGCTGCTCTCAATTAAGGAAATGTACGCGTGTAATAGATCGATTAGATTGCACTGTAATCTTAGAAGGATGTGGGCTAACTACGAAATTCTGAATCGTCGGAATGCGGTACCTTTGAGTAATCGGAGCAACATAAATATTGGCTGAGTGTAGCCACCGTCGAGCCGTCATGTGACGGACAATGACAGCCTTGACATTTCGGCGAAGGATATCACGGAGCTTCGCACGCTGCGTTGCGTCATAAATTTACTAAGTTCAAACCTTTGTTGTTGCTTGGAAGTTATGTGCCTAGAAGCGTCGTTCCTGAGCAAAGTAATTTATTTTATTTATCTTACTTATTCTTTGATGTACACCTTTATACAATAAAAGCAACAAAGGGCGAAACTTAATGCCTAATGGCGTAAGTAATTATGTCGTTCAGAATCATAAATGTGTTAAATTCCACTCATACTAGGCACATTGTTGTATCGCAATATTTATATCGCTTTCACAGACTTGAATTTTTATGAACGAATATTGCAGTACTATCACCGGTGAACTACCTTTGCTTGCTTTATGGCTTAAGGGAAATCATTTACATATATTTGAAAAAGCAGAGGTTCTAGAATGCTAACATATTCTAAACCATAAAGTACTTCTACAACTTATTTATTGCGCCAGTTGATAACCTGCGAGGTAAAATAAAAGCCTTAAAGATACAAAAAGGTTTATCTTACAATTATTAAGCATAACATACTTAAGTCATAGTGATTCCCAAATAAATGATTTGGTCATATCAGAGTACGTCATCAAGTAGGCCAATTAGTTTCTATGAGAACTTTGTATTAAGAAATCTATTCAATACACTTAACACAAAACGAAATATATTTATTGTAAAGATATGTTCCAACATGAAAAGTAAAACATTTTAATTATAGTAACATCGTCATAATCATCTGGTAACGTCAGCAGAGCTCGCGTGGAGAGCAACAAAGCGGCATTCCGGTTCAGAATTGTCTCAAATTGCTGACGGATGTACAGACAAATTGCTCACAGATTTGTAGAGGCTCCATAAAGCTCGAGTCACACCAAGTTTCATTGCCCTGTTGATCTTATAAGTAAAATAAATTTATATTTGCAATCAGTGTAGGGGGGTTAATTAATATTAAAAATCGTGTATTCGTATCAGCAGTCATAGCCTATTGGTTCGAATTTCACTCTCCCACTCCGGCGCTTTAGGTTCAAATCCTGGCATACACCTCCGATTATACGAAGTTAAAGAAATGATACAAAACGAAAAAGATCATGATATAAAGGAACCTACAGACCTTAGCTTAGATTGTTATAAAGCGTACATTAATGTATAAAGTTTGTTAAGTCTGACAATCCACATTTGACTATGACAGCCTTCTAACTATGAGTGGAGACCTGTATCCAGCAGTGGAATAATAAAACGGCTGCAAAAAATGCCATATCGGTGTATCAACACCTTTATATTAATATAACTCTAACATCTGTAAGTGCGTAATCGTCCATTAAAATGTTTTTGTTTAGCCGCCTCTATATTCGTAAAATAGTTATTAATACTATACATAGGTAGATCCGTATTTATTAATAACTGATTCTATTACAGCCTATGTTCTTTGTTAAATCTGTTGAGCAGCTTTAACTCATAAAACAGATACATTCAAGTATTTATTACATATATAAACCTTATTTGAGTTACTAACTAGACAGTGTATGTATGTAACTCACTAGGTAAGTTACACGACTTAATGACCTATCAGCGTTTCCAATTCTAGTTCCGATCTTGGAGTCGGAAGTACGCATGCGGCAATAGCTACTTAACATTAAATGTTCAATACTGTTTCCTTAAATAATTCCATAAAACGTTCTGAATATTGTATTTCATAAAACATTTATTAATATTTTATTGTAATGGTACAAAGAAAATAATAAATATAAATAATGAAATTTGTGAAAAGCAATAAATATAGATTTTCTAAAATTTTAATTGTAAAATGTATCAAATACAACTGCTTTATATTTGAATAAAATAATACAATCATTTATACATTATTCGTCAATTAGCAATAATCTTACCGGTTTACAACACTCAAAACCTTTTAACATTGGTATAATGGTACACTTATTAATAAATTACACTATTACTGTAACCAAATATAGATTATAAATAGTAATGTACACATTACACATGTATGCGTGATCCGGCTAGATTCTCGCGTGCAAGGTTTTGTCAATACCACAATCGCATGACTCCGGCTTATTCAACTTGAAATGTAACTTCCAAGAAAGATAAATACATCCTTCGCGGAATAAAAAAGGATGGTTTATTACGCATCCTTAATCTGTTACCAGGTAGGTACCTCAAATAAAAACCGGATGCTTCTCACAACTGGTTTTCCATGTTAATAATAGATCCGATTTCGGCACCACTTGAGTTATTTAGACGTACGTAAGAAAATTAGAGGACGTACGAAACAGTGCATATTTATTAATCAAGCAAAAATAATTATCGGAATTTAGAACCATAAACAAACATAAGATTTACACGAGTAAATAATTGTTCAAACCCACTTATTTTTCTACTCTATATTTTTTTTACGTAACTTAATTTAAATGATTTTTCTCGACAATTTCATTTTTTAATTTTTTCTCTTAACAGCATATGAACCGTTCTACTGGCGGAACAGATGGGCACTATGAAAATATTCTCAAACTTTATTCTTTTATTTATTAGCAGTCAAATCAAAAACTCTTAATGAACTATCGTCTAATACGTAAACAGAAATGAAGTTTTATTTTTAGTTTTTAATACAATTGAGATTTTTAACAGGCACCGGTAAAGCGAACCACGTTGAAAACAATGGCATTTCACATGAATACAAACGCGTTAATTAGTATTGTGTAACATATTGTATGTCAATACAGCACAACACATGCTAGACATACAAAATACGTAACGCGGTAACGTTAGCCCAGTTTACGTATCGTTTTCGCAATAATACGTAAAACATTGTATCCCCCCTCAGGCCCGTATGCCCCTCGATGCCCCGCTCTGCAAGTCACATGAGCCGAGTCACATGCTCCCACATCGGTTGTAGTTACGGAAGAGCCTTTACTTTCTCCAGCCGCTTAACATATTTGCGCGCCCCCCGCCTCACGCAAAGGGCAAGCAAGCGTTTTGTTTTTATTACGACGACGCGGATGTCTTCTCATCTGTTGCAACATATTGTACACGTGCAACAATTAAGTAGTTGAGATTGACCTTCAAATTTGTACAATTATAATTGCAAACTCAAAATGTACCAAACTCAATATTGTATAGATAGTCGTAGTGTTATTTATGCTCTACATGTCGATAAGTAAAAGACATCAACGAGCTCTGATGTTTCAGGTAGCTATTTTTTATATTCGATTTTTTTTATCCATAGACAACAATTTCATTTTCATATAAACATTTAAAATAACTGCAACATTCACCATAATTATTCTTTATTAATAAAATAGTTAGCAAACAAATTTCAAAGTATACAAAGGGAGGTGTGAAAAGAAAAATAATAATTGCTTAAAGCGACCTCTACCGACAACTTTTGAGTTGATAACAATAATAGAAGATAAAGAAACGAGGAAAGATAGGGATGTACGTTGTAGACTAACTTTTCAAACTCATAAACTTGAAACTTGAAAATCTAGAATATGCACAAGCGTTGAAGAATAGGCAATGTATCATTGTTACTAATTGTATTTTTTTAAACAAGGAGAGGTTTAGCACATTTACTTCAAATTCACCTTGAACGACGCTATGAAATAAAGGACAATGGAATAAAAAACTGTGCTGTAAGACAGGGTTGGTTCAAGAACCACAATTAATCTCATCGCTAAAGCCTCATTACCGACTAGCGTGCGTTTATTTTAATAACAAACTTTATCTCATTGTGTTCACAGCAGGGCGTAAAATTTTGACACATGCCATTTACATAGTCACATGATTCGCGCTAAAATATTGCAGTTATTCTAAACCTCGCGGTCGCTATGTTACGCAATGGAAAGACATTTTTATTACTATCTGGGAGCCGGTTATTTTAAGCGTCTTGTACACGATCCATTTGTCGGTTGAAACGTAGAACAGTAGTTTTAAACGTTCACGCTTGTATCTCGTTTCCAGTACGATGTAGCGATTTCTTTAGAACTTCAATAAGCTAAACGCACATAGAAACATTAGAAATGGATAGTGCGTTAAGAGCATATATTTACGTGTCATAATACGAATCACGCGGTTTGCGGACAATCACTTGTGCTCGCAAATACAAGATTTCGAGAAAAATGCAAAACCGAGCAACATCTACAATCTCTATCGCGAAAATATCTACAGCGGTCGTTGATCGCCGCAAGTATTTGATTTAAAACCTGTAGTTTTTTATCTAAACATAATTTATTCATAAAGACAATTCAATATTCACGTGACTATTCCGTTTGTGAGATATAAGAGCTGGTTTTAATGAAACAAAGACATAAAAACCAGTCGTTTTGCAAATCGCTTTGTACGAGTATATAGCACCTTGTGATAATTTAAAAAGCTTGTATTTATCATGATATTTAATAGTAAATTTCCAGTCTACGTCGTGTTTTCTTCAAATTGTCCTTTTGAGAATTTTAGTTTAGTCTAAGTTTGTAAATCCTTATTCAACTTCAATACAATTACTTACTATAAATGATCAAGTACCTTCCGGGTTCATTGAACCGGACTTAAGAAGTCCTTTGTACTCTTATCCTCTTATTTGCTCGACTCGGAATTTTATCAAAAACGCTATGGAATTCTCTCAGAAGTCATCCGATTTAATGTCTTTAAAAAAATATAATGCTTTGCCTGAAATAACTTCAAAGCACTTGCCGACTGGCACGTCACCGATGATGATACAGTACATAGAGAAAATTTGGTAATTCACAAGCTTATGTATGGCAACCCTGCATTGATTAACTTAACTATGGCAAGTACAGTTTCTATTAATAAAATATACATCGCCTATAATTCAGGGTCTCGTGTGTCAAAGCGTCGTCTCAAGATTATTATATGAGTATACATTGTATTTTCTTGGGTATTATTGTCATTGAAATTTAAAAGTCAATAAATACGTGTAAATACCTACTCATAGGGTAACAATGCTAGTGTGCGGTCACGAGCGAACCTCACGCGCATCCTTGGTGTGTGTCCCTTCTCCTCGCAGGTTACTAACCCTGACGATACTCATAGCTAGGCGATCCCAGAGATACGTAAATATTTTAAATATAAAAAAAAATGCCAACTTTTTTTTATGTTTCTATATTAATAAGTTGTTAGGTCGTCCTTTTTAAATTTTAAATATCTTTATTTTCATGTCCTTCCAACAATAGGGGCAAGACCACAATAAGAGAATACTAACTAAATTCGTAACATCAAAACTACTCGTATTCAAAGCTATTCACAATGCACTTAAAACACGAACGTAAATCATAATAAATACGTTGCAACTAAACACATACTTGAATCAAAATTAAATACATTATCAGTTAAACTAATCTAATTTATTATTTAAGG
>DWEM01003751.1:0-10353 GCA_018245935.1 Agara belti belti | reverse complement strand
AGCGGGGTGGGCGCGAACAACCGCGCGTAGCTAACGCCTGTAGAAATGTTAATACTACGTTGTTGTACCAAACAGTCTTCTTACAACTTTAAGTCCTACATGAAGAGCTTGTTCAAAGTAATATGTATAATGGAAGGCTTACCTCGCTACGAGCTGGGCCTAGTTACCGGGCTTATCAAATAGCCTGCCTTGCCTGCCAGCCTCTAGTAGCCATCGAGTAGCAATCCGATACCCAGACGAACACTATTGTAATAATGAACGTATAATTAGGTACTATAATCTCGCTACATTATTACGAACCTTTGTACTAGACAAAACGTTACACAAATATTCTTAAAAATTAATGTTCCAAATATATTATTAGAAAAAGTTTCGTACGGTATACAGGTGCTCACTTTACTTTATGTGGGATGGCTCTACTTTACTTTACCCAAGCGAATAAATAATAATAATATCCTGGGATACCCACACACACGGCCATCTCGATCCCAAGCTAGGCAGAGCCTGCACTTGTGTGATGTGTACAGTTGATAAAATGTCTGTCCCGGGTGGGAATCGAAACCACGATCGGAATAGCAGGCTGGGTCTCTTACCACCTAGACCAGCATACCAGTAACCGAGTTGGATGTTTATAATAAAACAACAAAATATATTACCCAAAAAGGTCTTTAAAATGATAAATAATTTTTAAAATAAATACATTACAAAACAGCTGACACATTTCTCAATTGCCTTTACTTAAAATATTCTTATTAAATTTTTGCATTTCCACTGAAAAAGCTGGCTCAGCGTCCCCTAGATTCCTACTTTGAAAAGCTTGCCTTTACAAAACATGCAATAAATTCTGAAACGAACAAATATTTGCGCCGGCCCAGGATTCGTAGTGTTGGCACGGCTTAAAAGGAATCGGGTGAAATTTTATTACAGCTATATCTTAATTACAAATAAAAATATGTAGTAAGAGAGACACTAATCTGGAGCTCAAAGTAGGAATTCGAGCTCACCGATATTTTACCGTAACGCAGACGATACAACGAATAGGTACATTCATTTTTGGACATTATAAGAGATAAAAGATTAGACGCAGCTACCGAAAGAGTGTCCTCCAAGATTTATAGCAATCCCCGACCCCCGCGGGTCATCGGATTGCCGCCATACCGTTAGATAAATCTTTTTTTTTCTGGCCACATTGTCTCAACATTGAATTTTAAAAAGACGTCGAATAGGAATTCCTTTAGGGTTTGTTGAGTCGCTCAACAGAGGAAACCGTTACAGTGGCTGTTAAGATCATTATTAGCTTTATGCACTTGTAAAATGGAAATAAAATTAGATAAAAGTTCAATCCGAGAATAGTTTAATTGTTTAAAATATCGCTGTATATTACAAGTTAATGGAATAAGTATTATATAACTTCAATTCCCAATATTAAAAACATACGTTCATAAAATGTGACTAACTAATGCAATATAATTTTTAAATGCCTATAGCCGTAAATAAAAAAAGAAGACAATTTTAAAATTCGTCCCCTCATTTCCCGCCAAATAATATGTGAAGCAGCCATGTATACACAGATAATAAACACGCACAACCCTTCTTCCGTTTTAGCCGATTACTAATCGATATTTTTCAATGCCGTATTGTACACAGATTAAAAACCAGATGTTTTTCTCCACATTGTTAAGCCAAATATAAAACTTTTGGAGTACTGCGCGTTATAAGGCAATCTGGTTCCAATAACCCATTAACAACGAAATATTGTTTGAATTATTACTTATGAGGGAGTTAATTTTGATTTGTGTACATTTTCATGATAAATAATGAGTGGAAAACGTATTTTTGGTTCGTTCATTTAACATAGTTTTGTTCTATCAAAGATAGTTTATTATGCATAGTTTAATAAGTAACAGTAATTATAACACCAATTTAAATGTAATAAGAAATTTTATATGTATCAAGTGTACTTACTCGTAAATAGTGTAATAGTGTAAAAGTATTTGAATAAAAAAAACTTGCCACTGTCATCACGAGCTCTCCACTTAAAAACAAATGGTCTCGTAAAATAAAACAAGTGGAGTTACATACAGTAAACCTAAAACACAACATAACCTTCCTCTCAAGCGTCGATAGCTCATGGAGTAAATTCGTTTGTCGTGGTCTTCCAACAACTAGATAATGTATGAAATAAATAAATTATTACAATTAAGTTGTTTTATACATTTAACTTAGCAAATAAGCAGACGAGCCGCCTGATGGTAAGTTGTCACCCTCGTCTATGAACAGTGCAACACCAGAGAAGTTACCAATGCGTTGCCGGTTTTAAAGGAAAGCTCTTTTTACGCTTTTCTTGAAGAATTCCATGTTATAGCGCTCCGGGAATACCTCAGATGGAAGTATATAAGTAAGTAAAAAGTTAAGTATATACCTACGACTTAGGCCCGGTTAAAGATTTGAAAACATAGACTGCAATCTCGGAAACGATGATGTAGCATCCAAACTAAAATGCTCACTTAGCACCAACGGTAGAACAATATAAGGATTTTAAAAAGATAAATATAAATCACTGATCATTAGGTAACTAAAATAACAATTGAAAACAATATTAAATCATAATTTATCAAGTTTTTTATTTATTGTACTATTTACATAAGCTCAACCTGAATAAAAATAATATGCGAGAACCGAATAAAAAACCTATTGGGTCGTTAGTATTCTCCGAGCAATAATTTATTGTTGCGATTCTCGATTCATTGTCATTATTATTTAAAGCGTTAAGATTAAAGCAATCATAAACATTAGCCGATCTTGATATTAAGTTATTCACACTCCTGATACCTAACAAGTGATTTTCTAACATCACCACTAAATGAACTGTACTTAAATAGAGGAATAAAAAATGTTACGGTCAATAATAATGAAGTCTTCCAAGGTCATTGCAGTTCAATTAATATGCACCTTAAAAACTAAATAAAATCACAAATTATCTATCAGGTTTAAACTCTTTAAATATTTTAATTACCATACCCGAACCAATTACTTTCATTGTTACAAAATAAACCACGGATTCAAAAAACACTTGTAAATATTTTAAACTTAGAGAACAATTTCTCATTCCGCGTAGGTACAGCGTAATTGATTTAGGCGCGCTTCGTACACAATAAATCAGTGCGTTATCTGTCCATATCGCCACTCTATTGTTTATGGTCGTGCGTATCATCTGTCATATTTCATAGGCAGGACTCGTTTATTTATGCGCCACTAACGCCTTTTATTTATTACCTTATTATTGGGTACGCGCGATTTAATAGCTTCTTATGTTTTTATTTGCTGTAGTTTTATTGGCATAATATTTTATTATATTTGTCTTTCTTTTGTGTCGTGACTTATTAACTGCAATGATATGAATACATATTACATATTTTACATCCTTAAGACGTGTATATGTATTTGAGTAACGTTCTTATTATGTACATATGTAGTATCTGCCTATACATATGTTATTTGGTATTATTGCCATTAGCATTATTTACACAAACTAAATGCCAAAACAGAGAAGGTCTCACAATAAATAAAATTCGCGATTAAATTAAAATTCTTGTACATGTAAGTACAGAAAAATTACTAATAATCTAAATTGCGGGTCGGAAATCAGTATGGAGGCCAAAATTCAGAATATTCTTTTCTCTCAATTGGATCAAGCTTTTAGCGCATACAAATATTGAATGCCTTTAATCAAAATATCAATTTCGTTAAATGAAAAACCTTAGAAATGCCTTCTTTGTTGTACTAGACGCTCATTCTTTATTTAGTGGGGGAAAGAAGGATCCCAAAATGAGTTTTATCCACTGATCGACTCTCAAGATATCGGACTGAAGTGCTTCTACAAACTTTAATCGATTTCAAACCATGATTACGACTCCAATTCGAATTTTGACAGAATTTTTACATTTGCCGAGCACTTTACGCTCCATGTCGAAATCCGAATAAGATTCCCCGTAAAGTAATGCTATGTACACACTAATTTCCGTCGTGAGTCTTTACGTGATTCGAATAAATTGATTCCGGACATCGACGAAGAGAATTCGATAAAGCGTAGAGCAAACGCTTTGCCTACGGCACCTAATTTGAAAACGACGGCAAGCGGCGTTCTTATGCGTAATTATTAAGGAAAATCACGAGGGATTATTGTAGCCGATGTCGAAACGGGCTGTGAGCGCCATCTATCGAAAGCGCGAATGAGTTACGTGACAACCGCGCACCCCGCACCGCTCGCTACCGCCCTAAGCTACATTCGCCTCCATCGTTTTGGCCAGTCAGTCCCTCTCCGCACGCCGCGGTAGATAAACGCGTTATTGAAAATATACGAACGTGATCGCCGGCATCATTGTTACAAACAATCGCTCAGCTGATCTGTGACTACAGCGTTTTAAGAAAAAGTGTAACCGAAAACACATCAAGGGAATTCTCTAACTAATCTCTGTGAAGATTACCGTCATGTCTTCGAAGAACTAGTCCCAGTCGAATGTAAAAATATACGCGTCGCAGAGAACGGTTCCAACGCGTGTGACTGATCGATACTTTTAAATGATAACATGGATTCAATTAGGTGTTGTTTGGGAAGACGGTGAGAGGATCAGTGCGTAGGAGATTTGTTTGTGTTGTGCGTTAAACGGCGGTCGGCGGTCGGCGGTCAGCCAGCGGTGCGAAGCGGTGAGTTATCGGATATTGATTTGACGTATTTACCTGACGGCGATAAGGTCGGGATTTGTTTTGAGCCGATAAGTAGCAGTGGACAGATAGCGCGCTAAATATAATGCAATGCACAATGCAGACACAAGACGCGACGAACGCCATTCCGAGCCAACCTCGTAGTAAGGAGCCGGCCCGCGGCGTCCACCTGTAATCTAAAGAAATACACTTTTTTCGACAATACTTTTTATTTTTAATCTTCCGTTCCTTGCGGGCACTGCGACTTATACGCGCGAAATGAAATTGTGCTAAAACGATCTAAATAAGGTATATTCTTGCACTTCTTTCTTTGTAGAATAACCTGTACCCAAATAATGTTGTTATCCGTGTTAAAATTGTTATGGTCAAATATATTTAAGAGTTGCACAGGAATAAAAAATATCGGTAAACGAGGAGGTTCTCAAAGTTTAAGCTGCTACGGTCATTAAAGGAAGAATTTATGATGGCCGTAAATTTATGCGATTAATTATTGCACGAAGTTTCCACACTGGAGTCGTTGTACCTATGGGAAATCTTTTGCATATCATTGTTAAGTGGAATCCATAATAAATATTATATTTAGACATTGTGAATTTTTAAAATATTAATGCAATTTTAAACCCAACTATACAGACAGCTAGATGTTTTCTCCAATTCGGTGCTCCTTAAATACTCATACCCTTTTCGTATTTTTTTATCAATTCCGTGCAATAATAAATTGCTTATTTTTATGATGATATATGGCATGATATTTATGAATTAGTATTAGATAACGGGAATATTCGTATTTTCAATCTTATTTCAATTCTATCTATATTATGATATGAACTATTAAGATTTATATTAATAAGCTAAATCTCTTGAAATAAATGGTGTATAAGAAATATTTCAATTTCCAATGCGAGTGCACTAGACTTATCTACGTCTAAAATAAATTAAACGTTAAATAAGTAAGTAATTTAGAAGGAAAAAATTGTAATTGTGCATAGAAACCGGCACTGTTACAAAAAATTAATGTATGAATCGCAAAAATACTTCCTTAGTCATTTATAATTGAATGCTTGGTGTTGTTGTAATAAAATTCAAATAACGAAATAATTGAGAGCTATAGTTCGTATACTAATATAAACACATTAATAGCTCTGAAATCAGGACTGAATCGGGTGTTATGTGGGTACCTATAACTACCTATTTAGTTATCTGTGTATATTTGAAAGACAATTTGTTTACAAAGACAGCTTTTATTTGCACAAATATTATAAGGTACCTTAAAAAAATTTACATAATTGTTAGATCAATTCATATTTTACCCTTCACAACGCAAAAGATGTAATTATTGGCTAGATTAAAATGATCACAAATCCACTGTGACTGTAATGGACATAATAATAAATTCCGTCTACGTTATGAGATAGGAAAATATAAATTCGTGTGAGCGGCGGTAGGCCCGCTCGGCGCTCGGAGGCAACGCACTGGCCACCCGAGCAAGGGGCGGATTGCCATGTAACTAGCTCCGTATCTTTATATATTCACCATTACGTCTGTATGTTACTTGGAGCTCGTTTCTAATGTTTGCGACGAGTATTGGTTGCACTGTGCAATTGGTGAGTAATGAAAAGTCTCATCTGATAAAATCTTCCGGCACCTAATACTTGTTTGGAAACTCAGTCGTTATTTTATTAGTAGCTGTGTATGTTTAAGACAAAATAATGTATCAAAAAAGTGCAACGGATGGCTTATACTAAATTGGCCATTTCTAAATCTTACGTTATGAAAGGAGTTGAACGTCTGAAAAAAATTTTTTTATTCAAAATATAGTTGAGAATATTCATTATCTTTATAATTTACGTCAATTTATATATGGAGATAATAGTAATAGCAATAACCCTACGCGGTCATAGCTCCGCTTTATTATTACACACGAACAACCCTGAAGTTATAATCTTAACACCTGCCCGTCCAGGAATCGAACCCGAGACCCGTCGCACGGCAGGCCACCGGCGCGCTAAACGAATGGTCATACGCTATAATTGATCGTTGCCAACTCTGAATTGCAAAATTTTTAAATTATGGGGAAAAATTGTACGTGCCATATTAGCATAAGTGAGCTTTGCATGCGGGAGCTAATCATAGGGCCAACACCGACACTGCCGCAACCGATGCACTCTCTCATTAGCGAGTCGAAAATAGCGCGCCTGAGTCACTAGCCGATTACTGCCACTTTCCGCGGCGTCTTCCTGCCAATACGGGCCTGTAGGGGAACTACGATCGCCTACCGACTCGGTCATATCGCGGGAAATTATCACGTCGAAGGCGACGACGGGGCGTATGGTAAACTGTAACCACTGTGGGCACAGGCGACGCGTTTTGTGTGGCAAAAGAAGAGAAAGAAACATGACTAAACAGAGAGAGAGAAAGAGAGAACAAAGAAAAGCAACACGGCTCTCATCATCAAACATCAACAGAAAGTCTATAAATAACTTTATGCTGATAATATTGTTCTTATTCGATGTAAACAAAATATCGAATTGCTTGTAAGTCGTCCAAAGTTGTCAACCTTTTCCATTTCCGTTGAAAAGGAACCGAACGAAACTAATAACAATAGACCGAAAGGAATTTAAAAGGGCAGTAGCTAAAAAAGAAGCAGCAGAAATTCAAGTGACACAGCTCAGTTTGCACTGGAGTAGTAATTGTTTAATTGCTTGGAAAGCCAATATCTGAAATTCTCCAAAATCACGGAATACGCAGGATATTTCCTACCACTGAATACGAGGCTGTAACGAGCTCAGTGTGACACATTTTGGCACCTACCACAAATGAAACGGTACGCTAAATGTCAAAAGGTCACAGATGAACTGTCGTTCAAAAGACAACAACAAAAACTAATAAATGTCATAATTACTAGGAATACGGTTAATGTTCAAACAAGTTCGTATTCGAACGCAATCCAATTTCATAATAAAAACACAAAGAATAATAGGTTTCGTGATGGTTGGCACATTACTGCAGCGGCGGTGGAGGAGTGTCGTCGGATGCGAACCGGAATGTCGAGTGTCTGAACAGGGAAGTACGGGCGGAGCGACGCGCGCGCCACCCGACCCCCGGCGCACTGCCTCGATACCTCGATCTGAATAGTTTCCGATGAATGGATACCGTAATTAACCCAGTTATCAATGGTTCTTCTTTCAACGTTAAACTCGACGCTCGGGGCGCTCGACTCCGTAGGCGCAAAGTGGGCTATAAATGTTAAATGAGTTAAAAATGATCTTTACAACTGTACAGTTGAAAAAACAAAAAGATTCGGTCTTTGGAACCGTTTCAGTTTTTTATACTAATAAAATATCAACAGATAATACCACCAATTTACGTGGATCACTAGACCGCGGCCATAAAATATGATTTAATCAAAGTTGAATAGAGTTTGCTATAGAATTCTTCAAATCAGAAGTCGAAGTGCCACTCTGTATTTTAACAGCATATAGGTTTCGAATAACAGAATAAAGTTGCTACTTTCCAGAAAACCCTATTACCTCGCCTCGAATCGTATTTAACGAGAGCAACGCAACATTGCTAACCGCTACAATAATAAACAGAAGCGAACTAAAGCTACTAAAATACGGCCAAATTACATACAAACTATTGCAATAACATTAACCTAAAGGTAAATACGCGCGCCAATGAAATCTACACAGCGCGCTGTGAATCACATCATCATATTTATAATTGTTATGAAGGTTGTTAAAATATGATTCGTTATTTCTATCGCTTCATATTTGTATCGTAGTTGTATTAAGTAAGTGCAATATAAGTATGATATAAGATCATTGTATCCTAGTGATTTATACATATTTCACTCTCCCACTTGGATGGTCTATGCGATCTATTAAAATATAGTCATATTCAATATCTTTTTAGAGACACAAAACATAAAAGTGACGAAATGAGCTCCAAGACGTCCCAGAAAAGCGAACGCCGCGCGTGGAATCCCCGGCGAGGCATTAGCTGCCCTCTCGAGTGTTCGCAAATCCATTGAGGCAGCCACCGCCACCGCTCGGCAACATATGTTTGTTTTAAATTTATCTTCATAACTAAACCAACAATGTGTTTTACAGCGCGTAACGTCTTAAAATGTCAGCGAAGTTAATTATGGGGTCGTTTACCTCGCTTAATGGTGGTCCACGGGTGCGACCCGCCCGACGATTTCTGCCGCGATGCTTTAGTACGCAGCTTGTCCTATTGCGCTCGACGCTTTAAGGGCTGAACAGACGGAGCTCAAGATTGGATTCTAGAAGAGACAACAAAGGGTTTGCAATTCATGGAGAGCATATAGACATCGGTTGCTATATAAATCCTATAAAAAGTCTGTAGTGACTCAGAAGACGTAATCTTAAATTAAAGTTAAAAAAGATAATAAATTAAAGTGGTGTAGGACAAGCTATTTAAACCCAGTGTCATGCACGTCTTGGTTAAATCCGTGTACTGTAATATTGTACTAACGCTTGACGGCAGAAATCTGTAGAGTCAAAACCTCCAGCTGTATCAATCCACTGCTGCGCGTCGGCCTCCAGTATTGAGCGCCATCGTGCTCGTGGACGAAAATCCTTACATCCTTTCTCACCGGTCACGGCCTTCTGACTAGTTAGTGAGTTCATTACTGAAATCATTAGGTCAGCGCGGTTCGATTTCATAATTTTTCCTAGACGTACATGGACCTATCTCTTAAAATTAAGGATGAAATACTAATCATTGTAAATTGCATGTATTAAAAATCTTTAAGATACGATAAAAATATGGTAGAGTTTTAAAGAATAACAGCGTCTTAAAATGTCACGGACGTCAATGGCGGGGTCGTTCCCCGCGGCGGCTCACGCGGAATGACGACAATTCAATGTCGCAGACCGCTCCGAATGAAATGTACACTTGCACACTTTTCACCAAACGCCGGGGCCGCGCGGCTGTTTGTTTTGTTAATCACGCACTAATTCACCGCTCCTCGAGCTTTAAACATTTTACACCAATTAAAATAAACGGTAAGAGTGCTTTATGATAAACACGCGGAGCGATTTATCGATTATTAGTGGAAACTTTATTTCTTTATAGAAGCATAACAAAACATTAGTCAATCCCGCGTAATCTGCGCGCGAGCGATACGAACACTCATCGTTGCAGTTTTACCGAACATCAAAGTGCTTTCGGTGGGCTACCACCGCGCGGGATGTTTATGGTGTTTACGGAGGACGGACGCGCACTTGCCGCGTTTCAGCTATGAGCTATTCCAAATCTACTGCGGCTATAGAACAATCTTCGAGGGTCACAATAAAATACCGTGAAATAATACTCATGCTCATTTATTAACGTTAACTCTTGACCTGATTATATTAGGACGTCTCCTATTTTATCGAAGCTTGTAAGAGTTTGGTGAAAGTAGAACAAGCCAAAGTTTGTCAGGTCCCTAGTTCCTTAATCCTCCCTCCCTGCCGTGACAATATGCATGTAAAATAATTAAACTTCATCTATATATATAAAAGCGAAAAGTCACTCACTCATCTCCAAATCTCAGAAACTACAAGTGCTAGGAGTTTCAAATTTTGCATGCGGGTTCTTTTGAGGACGTAAGTGCTCACTAAG
>DWEM01003750.1:0-10353 GCA_018245935.1 Agara belti belti | reverse complement strand
ATCACTACATATATTATTATACATATAAACCTTCCTCTTGAATCACTCTATCTATTAAAAAAAACCGCATTAAAATCTGTTGCGTTGTTTTAAAGATCTAAGCATACAAAGGGACAGACAGCGGAAAGCGAATTTGTTTTATACATACTACGTAGTGATAGTGATAAATTACGGACTGGAAAAAGAATAAAAAAATGAATACAATGAAATCCTCATCGATCAAAGCCTCCATAATAAGATACGGTTGGCAATTTAAACTAATAACAAATTAAATTTATATCCGAATTCAGGAAAGAGGAAGGTTTATGAATATTGAGAAATCTTCTTATTTCCGAAGCTCCTACGCCTCTCCTATTTTACCTGGAACTTAACGTTTTATTTGGCTCGTGATCGTATCTCGATTAAGCTGTTTGGACCGGTTGCGCAAATACGACTAGTCTATAGCAATTCGAAAATATACTTTTTCCTATAAAATTATATGAATATTAAATATTATATGTAACATCTGTATAATGTATACGATTGACGATACTATATTTAGAAACATTTTAAAGTTGTATACACGAGTGTCACGATTTCGCATGTTACATATGTAGATACTCGCACAGACACCGATACCTATACCTATATAAATAAATATTTATCATGTTGCTAACTGGACGACGTCCGCGCGAATTCTTCAATACATCACACCACACCACTCTTCAAACTGTGAAAGGTTTTTCGTGAATTATACATACAATCAATTTGTATACTTAATATCAATCATATAACCATTTCCTGAGAAACATGAAATTAAACTTGTACATTTGAATTTTAAATTTGGAAAAGCACCGATATAGACGGTCCGTCTCTCACGGTTTGTTTACCATTATCAAAATATACATACATATATGGATGCCACGTAGTAAAAGCAAGCGAGGCAGTTTTGCGTTCCCTTGAAGTTGCTCCATACATGTGCGTGGTCGCAACGTAAAAGCTACATAGTCCTATAATATATTAGAAAAGGAATTGTCTGAAATATCGCATAATAATTTTGTAGCATTCGAAAACAACACTGATGAATGGAAACAGGAAACGGACAGGAAGAACGGATAAATCATAAAAACAATAGAAAGTGCTTCACAAGTTCATAAAGTATATAATAATAAGCAAACATTCAAATCTACAGCTTTTGTAACGAGATGCTTTATACTGGTTTCGATACGTAAACAACATTTCCCACCTCAAATGGACATAGAAGTTTATTTGTTATTGAGGTACATCTACTCTTGACGTCAACATGTTTGTGCATTAATACTAATGGATTTGATTCCAGTTCTGATATATCAGTGTTATTGTTCTTGTATATATTTGAAAAGATACTAGAACTTTCTAAACAAGAGCAGTTGGTCTAACTGCGATAGCCATGGTTTTTTAGTAGTAAAACCATACTTAAACTAAATTAATGTGAAGTAATCTAAAAGATGACAAGTTTACGGATTGTCTTGTTACCACTGGGTTATCCTGTGTAAGAAAAACTTAAGGGAACCATACGATATTTCGACATTTTATTTGTTCTACGTTTAAAATTGGAAATTTAGAAGGACAGAAGACGAATGAATGGTGGATAAAAATTAAATAAAAATACTGTGTTAAATAAAACTTTATAACACATTTATTACAACACGTTATTTTATTTACACTTTACATTACATTTACAATAGGCAGCGTCATAAGTAAATGATGTGATCAAATGTAATAAAAAGAAACTTGATAGTAAATATAGCTACTTGGCGCCGCTACGTATATGTATAAATATACTTGTATATAACTTCAGTGGTTGATTTCAAAGCGAAACAAAAGGCGTACGGTATCTCGGGATGTAAATTAATACGATAATAATAACGTCAATAACCACGATTGCAGATGTACTATCTACGTGCCCGGTATTCGGTTACCCTGGTTGCCATTTGCAGCGGAGTTGCGGTACGTTGGGTCTGCGTTTGTCCATTATGCAACTAAATTGTAATATAAATGGAAGCACGCGATACGCTTTGCGTTGACAGGCTGCTTACATCACTTGTATTATATACAACTGAATTCCTACATTCAGTAAACGTTAGTCCGTGACTCTGAAGTGGATTGTTTTATAAAAAAGATCTGAAATATGCACTAGTTGCTAATAATATATTTTTTTAAATGAAATGATTCCATATCGTCTGACGGGCTCTAAGTAAAATATTGTTTTTACTTTCGAATATCATAATGTGTATCAAGAGAGTTACGTAAAATGAATTTAAACGGTACATTTTGTGAATAACATTGAGAGAAAAATCGCAAACAGCGGTTACAAATGTATTAGCCGCCGAGTAGGAAGCGATTAATTATAGAAAAAATAATTGGACCATATCTTTAATATTAGCACCACATTTATTTCAAGCGAAAGATGAATGGATCACGATTAAGTCATTTAGAACGTAAACAAATCTTAAATCAGTTTTAATGGATGCAAGTACTCGTGTATTCGTTCCGCTTTAAGGTCATGCAATTGGTTTCTCTGACGGCTGCAGCAAGGACATGGACGAACAGACATCGTGAAAATCAATAACAAACTAATCGTATTGTATGACATATCTAGGCCGCAGAAGGCAACCAAAAATAAGTACTTGCCTTGATTATTTTAAATATTTACGACAGTCCAGGCGAATTAAAAAGTGCACCTTCGTCTATTGGTCCAACACATTATAAGGTCAAATAGCCGGAAGCTCTATGACGAACGTCAATAATATAAATACCTAATATTGGACTGCGCGGGATATAATTACTTATAACTGTTATTTTACTGTGTTACTCAAAGATCACTAATTTCAAATAAGATAACATAAAAATGAGGCAGACCATACATATATAGTACATACACACATACACGAGGTCACGTAGAAGAATTCTATTGGGCAACCAATTAGACTGTATACTGTGTTCCTTTGATTTTCCGTTTCGATAGAAACAATATGTATATTTGTCCAATGTGATCTTCATTATATTTGTCCTCGTTGTAATAAATCGCAATCGAAAGAAACGAACCACTTAATTGTGTTTAACGAATGGAAACTTGCAGGTGATGGGTTCAATGCCTTCGCATTTCAGTAAACATCCTATAAATAGAAACAATACCTAGATCGAGCCGAAAAGCTCTCAGTAAGGACAATATATTTTTACTACGATTGGGAGACTTAAGAGTGTAACAAATGACAAAAAATATCTCGAGTCAATATTAAAGTTTTCAATTTCATCCCCTTTTTACTCACGGTCTTGAACAGACCAGTGCTATTTAATAGTTCAGTGAAACTAAGGTTCTCAAACTTCTTTCTTCCAACCAACACATACTTCTGCTGCGTATTTGATCAATCAGTATTTTTTTTTAATTATATAGCATTATGGCGTTTCATGTGTAAGGGCACTGTCACAATGGCAACAGCACATGAAAACCACTCGGGCAAAAACGTATATACATAAAACATAGTATTTTGTATAGCATGCCTAATTAGTAACGTTTAAAAGCTGCTGAATTATTTTGAACGGTTTGCAAATAGGACATCGGAAGAATCCACTCGATGTTACGGATGTTTTCTATCGACGATCATTGAGTCAATAAATATTGGGTCGACTTGTTCCAACAACACATCCCAAATAAGTTTTACTGGCGCCACATTAACCATTAAAACGCTATAAATATAATTAAATTGCTCATTTTTGCAGAACACACCGCAGATTGGTCTGCGTCGCTTAACATAAAAGCGTTTTATTGGAGTTGAAATAATATTAAAAGAGCATGCGGTTACGTAAATGATGTTATATTAATTTTAATTTAGTCTTCGTTCTCAAAATAAAACGACGATTTGCGAACTGAAATTCGCGTGATAAAGTCAAACGTATTTACGACATTTCTTTATGTGTCAATTGCGACTTCATTGTTGTACTTTTTATATTACGATACGGTATAGTGTTATTGTGTAGCCCAATTACATTATAGTAGCCTAGTGGTTTGAAATTCAACCTTCCACTCCAGAAGGTCTGAGTTCAAATCCTGACTCTGACTGATATGACGTGCGTTTTGTAACTTAGAAATATAAATATCATTCTCTATAAAGGTAAAGGAAAACATAGAAAGGAAACCTACACAACTTAGAGTTATACATAATGTTCTCTGAGGTGTGTGATACCTGCTCATCCGCAGTTGACCAGCATGAGAAATAATGTCTAAATCCCTCTCACTATATGTAAGGAGGAGACCCTGGTGGAAACGGTTGGAGAACAATTGCAATTCAAAAGAGCTTAAATGTATAGCCGTAATAAACTACGCGAGTTTCTGGAAAAATTTGAAGTCCTTGACAAAACAAACAAACAACAGGAAAATTTCGGAGCGCGCATAACTTGACCAACATTGAATCGATTCCGTTTAAACGGATGGGACGTTCCATTTATAAAGTGACAGATCAGTCATCGAAGCTTCCGTATGCGATATTCTCTAGAATTTAGATCAGTCGATAGTTATAAAACTGGCGGCCATAATCTATTTATGAAACAGAAGTGTTAAAAGTTATGTTGCAATAAATATAATTTTAAGAGTGTCTGGTTGAGTAAGTACATTATGACGCAACTATTTCGGTAAATAGTTGATTTATAAGTTCATATTACATTGAACAGTTTTCATTCAACGTCGATTTCCAACAGGAAAACTTTAAAAAAAGGACAGTAAGGTGGTATTCTCGCTATTGAGCAATTTCTTCCAAAATTTCCCATAATTATATATTAGAATATAGAAACGTTTACAATGGAGTTATGTAGGCTTCGACTAAACATTGTTAACAGTACACAGCCGACAAGTAAAAATATTTTCAGAGACCAATCGAAATCAGTCAGTTTACTAATCAATATTTGCCATTATATTTTTCTCGCAAAGTTCATTCGTTTCCAACGCTTTAGCCTCTGATGGAAATTGTTGTTGAGTTTGACTTTGTATTTATAGCGGATAATGGTACATCCACCTATGTTTGCACCGAGAGGAACCATGTCGAAGGTGAAAGAACTGACGCGACTTAAATGTTTGTTGTTACACTTCTGCGGAGTTGAGGTAATTACGTTAATTCTATTTTTGATCCAAGTTAAGCTAAGATTTCAACTTTATGTATGTTAACTACGTTCTAAAGGCAACGTTCTTTTAATATTTTGTAGGATGAAAAGAAAGAATTTAACGTTTCTAAGATTTATAATAAAACACTTTGTTTTTACATTAACATTATTAATTCTGTATAAAAGGAATGTAACAGAAAAACATTCGAAAGCCATGCATTCCTATTTGATTTAATATGCAATTTGTGCCTATTAACATAATGACAAGTCAAAACAATAATAAAAAAAATATATATATAAAAAATAAAGCGGATAAGGACGGCTAATAATGACGTAATGGTTTCCTGCTGTACCTTCTGTATTTTTCAATATTCATAATCCGTACCCAATAAGAGTGCTCCGAACCTTCTACAAAATATAGTTTCAATAAAACAGTTTCTATTTTTATACACGAAACTTACCACTTAAACATTATTAAAGATTAAAAATTTCAATACGTTGAACTGTAAGTACACATAGAGATTCAACAAGGGTAGAGTCACTAAAGTCGCACCCGGCAAATATTTCTAACTAAGCAAATATTTGCTTTAAATTTACGAGCAATTTTCAGCAAAGATGTCGTGAAATACGCACAACAACGAAATGCACTGTCACTGGAGATCAAAGGTCGGGATTCTTGGGGTCAGCGAACTCCGTGCGAAGACTTCAGGATCATTACTCGCCGACTCACAGACGTAGAAAAATAGGACGTCTTGGTAAACCTAATCCCCATTCACAAACGCAAATGCACGCTAATAATATTAGTGTTATTTTTTACTAAAGCACGAATGTTTGCAACGGATTGAGTTCGTGAGATTATCGAAGTATATGCACTTCGATAATGGATTGTCAGTTAGAGACGATTGACGTAGCAATCAATAGAAGCTGATATTTACGACTTTTTGACCAAACGCGTAAACTTCGATAGTTTGATGTATTTAGAATCAATTTGCCGTAGAGCGAGGTTGTTAATTAAACTCGATTGAAGTGGCAATCATTTGGAGCGTATTTATAAATTTTTCACAACAAGACACGTATTCCATTATCTAGACACAGAGTGACGTAATAACTTGTCGACAAATATGATGCAAGATTTAATATTGTTTTTTTTTTGACCCTTTTATTGTTCCACTACTGGACACTGGTCTCCTCTCAAAGAGAGTTTTATAATTAAGTTAAGTTTGATAAATAAGTTAGAAAGAAAAAAAAAATACTACACTATCCTACCTTAATTCCCTTACATATTAATATTAGGTAGGTAATTTTACACCCCGTCACAGTATTTATATTCATATTCACACACATCTCACAAGTATTTATTCAGGGTTGGAATCGCATCCGACTCCGGCTCTGCAGTCAAGTTTACTAATTATTTCGACTAAAGGGTCAGTGAATGAAAATCAATAGCTGTCGGAAAATCCGATTTAATGAACGGCTCTATTAAAAACCGACCATTATGAAATTTACAGAATCACTTCTCAAAATCTAATCAAATATCAAAGTGAGATGATCCCCTCAGACATTTTAAAACTTTTAATTAATCCTTTTAATCATTCGACTTCCTTAATGCTATTGGATTTCGTATTTCCGCTAAGCTTTGAGCAAAGTACCCGGGGTCAACGACCGGGTTCAAATGTTCGACGTTAGTTCGCACTGTGCGTCCACCAGGTTTTCTATTGTTTTAAACTTACAATTTCCATATAACGAATAAATCCCGGACAAATGCATCATCATATATCATCGGCTCCCTACGACTTACGAAGAGGAGACTACTTACCTTTAGTGCTCTTACATTCTTGTTGATATTAATTACGCCTACCCCAACATTTCTTCTGATGATAACAGCCTTCAGCTGTTTGCGTTTTGCGTTAGGTAATAAGAAAAAGGAAAAACAAAGAAGAAATATTTCGTGATGCGCTCAATTCGAAGTAAATTTCGCTTGAGTGTACGACTGTTAGTGCCCATAACAAAGGTGGCAACTGACAAACATTTTCAATTTGTACAAAAAAAAATGCACTTAAATTTCATCTGAATATAATATAACGGTACAAAAAACGCTTCTCAGTTTTGTTTCCGAGCCACACAGTTCCCGTTAATGGATTGTATAACTGATATAGATGGTTATCTCGATGGGAGAAATGGTTATCTCAATTTTCCGGTACCCATTCGAAACCCTTAATCAACAATCTGTCAGTTGAAATGAAATGCGTACGTAAGCGCTTTACAAGTTTCCTTACTTTTCATATAAAAAAACCATGGCGTTAAAAGCATTAGTCAAGTATTATATCAGTACCTACTGATATAACACTGATAATGGGTTAATAATATTATTCATGACTAACTTTTGCCTGCGACTTCGTCCGCGTGGAATAGTGAATTTGGTCAGCATTTGGAGTATGTCAAATTAATTATAACCTATATGTTGCCGAGTACTAATAGCTATATAGCAAAGAAGTTTCATCAAAATCCGTCCAGTAGTTTTTGCGTGAAAGCCGGACACCAAACAGGCAGTCAACAATTTCAAAATGTTTTTTTTGGCTTGTGTTACTTGTATGAAGACCCCTGGGGGTATTTTTTTTAGTTTTCATTCAATGTACAGAATTGAACTTTTCTAGTTTTATTGTATGTATAGAAATTCGTAGTATTTCATGTTACATATTGATCTGGTCGTGTCTTGGTTTCCAATAGCAACTGAACAGGTGCTATCGTACAATAACTTCTTTCAATGTTGAAACAAAGTCTTATTTTAATTGAAATTCTTATCATAGATATTTTGACAACACCGTGGCATTTGGAAAATGTCAAATAGTGTCATTCAATGATTATAAGCTTGGAGAAATTTTGTAAGTTCGACAATTTTCGTTTATCGTTGCCGGTTTTTTCCTCGTTAACGTGTTACTTTTCGATGCGCCAACAAATATGTACTCGAAGGGAATAACTACATTTAAGAGATGCAGCGACAAATTGAAACTTCGATGGATGCCGCTTTGAAGGTACCGTCAAATGAAGAACAATTCTTCACGGCCAGCGTACATTTTCTACAGAAGCGCCTGCAAGAAAAGAAATGCAATTCGGAACATTCAACAAAACAGCACCACGTGTCTCATAGCTGTTGTAATCTTGGATGTTCATCAGGCGTTATTTATGATCCGACAGGACCGTATGCCGAAGTGCACAGCAACTCCAGTTCAGTGAAGGGAAGATCGCCATCGTTATCAATGCACCAAATTCTTCCATTCCCTAAGTCTAGTAAAAAGAATTTCTTCTCAAAATTAACAGACATGTTCCGAAAGAACACGAAAACCTTACACATATCAGAAGTAATGGTAACACACGATAAAAAGATCTCTGAAAGTACGTCCAATTTTAAGTTGCCGCGATATGAACGATACAGTTCAGTTACTTCGTCGGGCTTATTCCATATTTCGGAAGAACAGTCCACTGAAACTTTAAAGGGGGGAAGAGAGATAGAAAAAAAATCCACAAACAATGTTGATTCACGACACGCAATCAATAAACTAGTAAATAAGAAGTAATAGTGTCATTGTTTTATTATTGCTTTTATAAAAAAATTGAAGATAAAGTTTATAAATTAAATTATGCATTCTAGTTTTTGTTAGGAGATACCAAAATTTAATTATTCGTCAAGTTATTGAGATTAGAGCTTTCCAGAAGTTCATTGTGGTTTTAAAGGAGGCGTAAAATTAAAACAACTTCATATTTGTCGTAATCTATATAATAGATACCTACAAAATGTGAATTATTGTATATAACTCTATCATAAAATGTATATTGATTACTAAGAGAAATGTAAATGTGAGATCTACAAAGAAACTGTATACTAATCATAATTTGATGACAGATACTCAACTTATTCATGGCGCTGTAAACAATGAATGGCTTTGCAACGCTCCAGATATTCGTGATAATAAATATTCGGACATTGCCCTTAATTTGTAGGTCAGAGACGAGGATCCAGCCAGATAGCAATAAGCCTTATCTTCGTCAAGTAATATTAACGACACCGTTATCTGTACATGCTAGTAATATAATACATAGTAACAAGGATAAAGGCTGTACACGAAATGAATAATCTTTCAAAATAATAAATGTTACATGTTACGTATCTTATACAGAACCCAAGAACAGATATTTTTTTTATTTTCTTCTGTTCAATTATTCAGAGAAAACATCCGTCGGATCGCCAGCGAAGCAGGTAAAACCTCGACAATGACATTCCAGAAGTCGCAATTCAAGATCCATACAACTTCACGAACGACGAGACTAATAAAATGGTTACGCCTCATACACATTCTAGAAAGTTGGTTTAAATGTGATTTTCAGTATTACATAAGACTACAGTGATATCAGGGAGTACTTTTCAGTTCATATTCAATGGCATTAAATCCACTGTCTGTATATGTAATAGCTGAGCGACAAATGTGATTGCATCAATAGTAGTGATACACCAGTTGTTTTGACATCTGCTTCAGATTCCACTGACTGCCTTTCCACGTTTGGTCAATGGCGATATACGACGGTCTTAACTCCTTGTCATAGAATAATTGTGACTAAAGAAAAACAGTATCAATGTAACAGACATAATTAAATATGAATAGCTTTTTTTCATCCCTGTCAGTAGACTTTAGAAATCAAAAACTAACTTTTTGCCTTACTAAGCAATTAATTGACTAAGCGGTTAGTTATTTGTTGGGTTCAGTTATTGGTTGTTAAGTATAAACACAATTAAGTTTTTTAACATAATTTTTATTTGGCAAATTCACCTTTATTACAAAAAATGCAAAATACTTATAAATACCTATTTGCCCTACAAACTAAATTAGTATAGGTGCAAGACGAAGGCACAAGGCTTAAAAATCGATCACAGTTTTTTGACGACTTAATTATAAATCACTTAATTTATTAGGAATGATTTAATGTTTACGGCACGCAAAATTGATTAATTATGCAATGTAAACTTATTAAATACAGTACAGTAATAAAACTAATTAAATAAGGCACGCAACATGTAAGCTTCTCATCTGCCCTTGTAAATATTTAGAGGCAACAATACAATATACATACGTTTAGTCAACTTGGCCTTAAACATGTCCGTCATGCCTTTTTAAAATTAACAAAAAAATGGTTCCATTTAATGATAAATTAAACTACTAATAAAACTAAAATGTATCTACTACT
>DWEM01003749.1:0-10354 GCA_018245935.1 Agara belti belti | reverse complement strand
TATTAATTGGGTCTAGTAGATGACAGAAAATAAGTTGTTATTGTTGGCGATCTTTCGATGTTATTTAACAAGTGTTTCCCTCGCCGAGTAAATTAGAACGCAAAAGAATGGAATATCCACTTCAAGGCAGGAATTATGAAAAGAAATTATCTAAACAATACATCACGTTATTAATTCCATATAAGTACATAAAACTTCGAGGCTTAGCACACGAACTGACAGTAGCCACCACAACATTACGTTATCAACTCTCGCTGCTCTCGTAATATCTTTTCTGACTTTATGGTTATAAAAACTTACTCATCGTCATCGTCCTCATCCATTTTGCCTCCGATGCCGGCTGGGAGCAGCAACAGCGTCGCCAACAAGAGCGCACTCCTCCACCGCACCATCGCACCAAACAATTACGAGATTATATTATGTTACTCCAATATTACAACCGCTTACACTTTAGATTTATCATTTTAATTCCAAAGTCTTTAATCTTACTTCCTGTTATTAAATCAAGTATGTTTATATCTGACAGAATAGATTGTTGCGCTTTCGTGTTTGGAATGCTTCAGTTATTTTCTTCTGCCGCGTCAAGTTCTGTCTAATTCTATAGGTACCTTTTTGCTATGATAAACCATTTAAAATAACTATATGGACGTTGCAGATAGTATTGTAGAAAATATTCAAAAATACCTTTTAATAAGTTTTTGAAAAATATTAGTAACTAAAACGGCGAATTTCATTTGTGCCTTGAAATACTCAAATACAATTAACTGTATCATTGCAATGTATAGTATCATCATAACTTACGTTGAGGTTTTTAATAACTGTGAACCTTTACTATAGTATAATACAAATGATTCTATACAAAGCCGGAGTTCGAAATGTCGTGCACATATAGCTCACATGTGCACACTCGAGGCATCTTCATGTGTGTTTTAGAACTAGCTACTCGCACACAGATGGCGTGCATGTTAGTTTGAATTTGAACTAATACATATATTATTTAAAAACATATTTCAATTTCTGTGTTTATACTACACCTTTTGCATGAAATCTATTTATACCGGTTTTTAATCATGTCATACCCTTTAATATTTTACTACGTAAGATTAACACAGAAGTAGGTAATAAAGTGGCTAAAAAAATTGCTTAGCTCACTTACAACATTAGTTTCATTAAAATAATTAAAACCAGGAGAAGGAATTCCACACAAAATGGACGAATTTCTTATCGTTACAGAAATATATACCTGAAAAACTAATCACGAGAAATTATAAATTTAAACAAAAAAAGAAGTAGCGATTAAATATTTTTTATAGAGTTATATAATCTTATTAGAAATGTACCCTAATTCAAAGTAGACCGATTTCTTAGAGCTTTTTTATTTAGTCAGAAATATATTCTAATTGGTGAGGGACAATAATAAGACATGAAATAATTTAAGAGTAAATACCGATGTAATAGAAAACCCTACAAGAATTCTGAGGAATACTGACCCATTGAGTACAAGGCGTGAATGACTTAACAAGTGGCTTTTTCGATAAACAGCATAATTTCTCATTTATTTTGTTGATCTATACAACAATTCGCTATTACTGTCACGTTATCTGAAACTGAAACTGAATCTAAATTTTAAAAGCTATTGAGAAAATCATGGAATAGAGTTTAGCGATTACATATAAACTTATGTTTAGGGGACTTTTCAAAGAATGTCACCCCACGTAAAGTGCTAATCCAATACATTACTTATTATTTTTAGTACGTACACATCGCGGTTTTATGGGTTTTTGGTGAAAACGAAATTTTTGTATGCCTCATGATCATACGCTATTTCAGTTACACGCAGTTATGTAACCACTTGTAGATATGTTACTTGCATGATTCTCTTTAAACAATGGAATAGTAACGCCGTTGCTATCGATAAGAAAATTAATTAAGCCTATATAATTGGGCGCTACAACCTAAATGGAAGCCGTTTTTCGACTGCCGATTGCTTACAATACAGAAACCTTGAAAAGGTTATTGACTGTGTATAAATTGATGTTTTCACACAACACAATACAAAATACAAAACACAACCTAATCAAACGCCATGTTTAAATGAGTTTATAGTAAACAATGTACAATTTCTTCTGTATTACACATACAGAGAACAGAGGCGGATGTAAAGCATCTGTAGGCCATAAACATCTGTCATTTGTCAAAAGGATTTAGCAAAGCATTTACTGTCTAATGAAAGGAAATAATGATGTGAAATAAAAATTTGTACAATTCTTTGATTTCTTTTAGAATACGACAAAGTTATATACTAATTGAACTCGTTTCTACACATAGATGCTTGTTCCTGGTTACACTAAGTAACGTTCTGTTTACGAATGTAACAAAATTGTTAAATATCGGTACAAACTCAGTCGTAAGAAATTTTATTTCAAAAATTAAATACACACTATTATATTTGATAAAATCACATTAGATACATGAGTAAATAATAAAATCCTATTGATTCATACGATCTTAAATGGAATGTAGCAAAAACTGTATATAAATGTAAGCCATCCTTTAGTATCATACGCCATATACGTTCCGTAAGCGATCAAAGCCTGCTATATTGAGCTAGATAGCGCTGCATCACACGTGACAGTAGTGGAATAATCTGCAGCGGGAGGGTCTGTTCATACGTCCACCCTACTAAACATTACGAGGGAGCGACATTAATAAACGAAGAGCAAACTAAACGTAACTCTTTCATCGGCCCGCACAACGGGCTCCCTGGCTGCTGTTTCCTTTGCCACGCACACCTAACTGGGACCCGGGCGCTTATCGGTCGCACAAAGCGCGGGCCGCCCCGCAATCCCCATCGCACAAACCCGAATACACGACCTCATTAAAAAATGAAACCTCACAAACGTGCCCCGAGCCTACAAAAACCCCGAGACTCGTCAAAGCGAAAAGCGCTACCTAGCGGAGAGTAGCGGAACTACGCCACTCGCGAAACCAACCTCTGTACTTTTTTAATTAGCCTCATACACTGAGTGAATGCGTGAAATACGTTAGATTTTTTTCTCTCGTGCGCGGTTAGTTTGGTAGCTTTGAGCAAAGTATGTTAATTTACAAGTAGCTTCACTCCTGCGCTTTTTGAACTGCTCGACACAGGGGACTTTCCCTGCAGCGGAATGACGCTTAAACGTAACTTTGAGAGGTTATACAGGACTTAATTAGCAGCGACTTTAGTGATATAGTTTTAATATTGAATACTGGGATATTACGATCGTTTATTTGCGCGATAGGGGTGATAAGGCGGTGTGCGATATCGGTTCGAAGTGAAGTTAGTGAGGAGCAAGTCGATCGACGTTCTTTTATCTCCGTCTAGGTTGGTTCAAAAAGTGCAAACTCTGTACAAAGTTCACTTTCGCCTTGTGAACTAATTTTTCGCTCGGTGTCAAGTTCATGGCTGCGGGGGCGGCGCGGCGCGGAGGGGGAAAGCGAGCCCGCTATGATAAAATAAAATATTCATTATGATTGCTTCAAGCGGCAATGTTCGCGGGAACATGATTATACCCCTCTTGAGTATTGGCTGTTGAAATCATCACCAAAAGTATGTATGCCATAAATCCTAAATGTGCCATATATTTTTAAGTTGGTGATTCGTTCAATTACATCTTAATGATGTTAATGAAACACACTTCGTAAAAATTAATTACTGCCACAAAAGAAAGTATAAAAACCATACCTAAAGAGATTTATAATATGCACTATTTTCACTATAATCCTATTATTAACCTAAATCAAGATAGGAACAGACTGCAGTACAATCAATTAAATAAAATTAAACAAAGATCAGCAAAATTCTATAAAATAAAGAGCAAAATCCAAAACCTGCAGTTAAACTTCATGCACCGTTCAACTTTTGCACCTCAAAGGTTAAAGTTTAAGTCGAATTCATAAAATTCTACCTCTTTTGTATAGCCCATGGATGTACATTATATTTACGCTATATACGTATGCGAAGTCGCCATAAAGTAATTAATCAAAACCGCATTGACAATTTCTCCTGTGTTCCACATATACATAGATATCGCTTATCATTTACCATTTGCGGGGTAAGATGTACAATACAATGACTCTATTGCACACCATACACACAGTTACAAATATTGGTACGGATACAAGAAGAAATATCGCTGAAAGGGCAACGTATATATAAAAAGCATTTGGGACCAAGTCGTAACAAGCGTACTTCTTAAAAGAAAGCTAAAAAGTGACGTAAAAATCGTCCCGGACCTTCCCCAACAAGTGTCGGCGTCTCAGTCTAAACGTTTCTTTTCCCCCCCTTAATTAGTCCATTAATCCGGCGAACTGGAGGAAAACTCGATTCCGTATTCATTAGCGTTCGCGAATCGAAATATTTTGACGGAACATGACTTCATTGTGTTCATTGGACTTGTTGAGTTTTTCTCGTCTCCCTTTCCTTTCGTTTATTGGTCTACGTTTTTCTACCGTTTAAACCGATATCCATCCTGTCTCAACTGCCAGGTATGATCTGGATTCTTTTATGAATTTTAATGTTAACAGTTGACCTTGTTTTAGTTTGCTATAACTATGCAGAACGTCATTACGACAACATATTTAATGTTTAACAATAAACAGAATGCTTATGACTATGATAATGATTAAGCTTCTTTGCGGTACTTAATATTAATGAGGTCCACTGACAACCTTTCTTCGTGTCGTTGAAAATTATAACAATCGGTCACTATTGAAATCAACTGTATTCATTGCAACGACGCAGTATAAAAGGTGGTATGATAGTAATATAATAAGTGATAATTTTGTATAAATTCTTCCTTCATACAAAGTAGTTAATAAAAAACAAAAATTCGCCACAAACACTTGTACCTTAGGTAGCCAAGAGCCAGGACACCACTGCTCAACATTTATATTCCGTTACAGAATTCCTTTTGCCGAATTTGGAGTGCCCAAATCAATTGCCATTCGCGTATTTGTAAAGCAGACGACAACGTCCCGTGAGAATGTACTCGAGGCCCTTAAAAAGTTATTTCTTGTTCTGCATTCGATTTCAAAGGCAATTGGAAATGTTTTGACGGAGCGCGATTTTATCGGCACTTGTTGAGTTTGCGCGAATTGATTGATTCGCAATTTGTGTTTTATGATTTAATACGTTTCACCCGCAAGTACATAAGAAATCGTTAACTTTTTTTACGTTATAACGAGGTGATCAGTTAGCTAATGAGCTTATGTAACCTGTTGTAGAATGGACATCCAATAACAAACTTTATGATTTTGAAATCCACTAAAAAAGGCACGCTGGTTGGTCTAAATTATAAAATTGAATTTATTACATCAATGATCAATCAAACCAGCATACTTAATAAGTCTAATTTACTTCATTCGCAACAAATTTGCAAGATTTAGCGAAGGTATATTGTATTGAAACCTATTATATGATTTAAACAGCAAATACGACATCAAGCTTCTATAACCCTGTGTCTGAGTTAATTCTACATTTTCAATCGATTTAGAGCAAAACAAAGAAATGCTGCTAAAAGGTAAATAGCAGCAACTCTACGGTATTTTATTAAATCGTAGAACTCTGTGCTGTAAATGGATCGATTTCTAATAATAATTGGGACAATGCCACACATGGCTATCCGATTCCCAAATTAGTCAATTAAATGGCTGTGTTACGGTAACCGGACGACTGACAAACATACATATCGTTTTATTACACCCAGATAGAACAAATGTGCTCATCATACAAATATTTGTCCTGGGTGGGACTCGAACCCACGACTTAAGCAGTCACGTACTCTCGCCCCTAGACCCGGAGGCCAGCGAAATGACACTTTATATTTCCCGTACATATCAATGTATGTGAAAGTACCTGTGTGTGTGTGTGTGTGTGTGTGTGTATGTGTGTGTGTGTAATAGCGTGTTTTTCTTGACAATTGTCAACCACCAATCCACCCTCAAGCAGCGGAGTGGAGAGCACTCCAGGCCTCCCCCGTTCCGAGGCAAGACACTTGACCAGCAGCGGGAGGCGAATGCGTCGCAGCAATGCTGAAAACTTGCAAACTAAATACATTTTATTTTTTAAATATCTCTTAGCTCGTTCCCATTCTGATTTAACCGGTACGAACTACTGTAATCGGTAAGAAGCTCAGAATTTAATATATTCTGTATAGTATATACGGATGCAACGTATCCCTGTATTCTGTAGTCAACTTCTTTCAAAACCACAACTTGATTAAGTTAGATTTTACTTATAGGTTAAATTTAACGTTTTTTATAAAACGTTATTTAAAAAATGTATAAATCAAAAATTAAGTATCAATTACTGTATCCTATCCTTCATTATCAGAGTAAACGCTTGCTCAGCAATGGAACAATAAAAGGTTAAAAAAAAACTTTAAGTTATAGTTACTTTAACAGCAAATCCACCTTTCAACAAAGTTGAAATTTACTATTAAAATTCCTTACTGTTTCTGTCAAAGCATACTGTTGTGACATCAAAGCGTATAATAACACGTTGTCATCAACAAACATTTGTTTTGGCAAATCCGACATCTGCAAATCATCCTTTGGTACAAACTAAACATTTCCTAATTTTGAACCCCAAACGTGCAGAGTAACTACTATGGGCAAATGAGACACACACAGCGACACCCGTCCAATTTACGGAGACCTCTCAATTTATTCCTCACTTCTTAGGGTTTTAATAGGCAAACTACGACGAGTAAAACTTTCAGAATAAACTCCACGACAATTGTGTACTGTAAATATAGAAGAATTTCACAACTTATGCAACAAATACGATAATCTCATTAAGAGAATCTGCAGATTTTGTTTCTTGTAAACGACTAAACTTAGCCGCGACTGTCTTCAATAGTCGAAGGCAAATTTACCGTTCACATGTCTACGAGTATTCCCAGCGCTATGTTAGCTCATTAGCTCGTAAATTGTTAATAGCGAGTGTGGTCGCGGCCTTAGGAAGCGTTGCTCGTGAGGTGAAACGGGTAGGTGGATCACGTTAAGCTGGCTATGTCATGTACATACGTATATGCTACTGACAGAGTTAACATCCAACTTATTAGACGTTTCGGAAATTTGGTTTTGCCCCTACAGCATCGCGGGCTTTACTGACACTAGGGATGCAAGTAATGAACCGCTATATAGCTATCGATAGTTTCTTTGATGACGCAGGCTTGTTTTATATATTTCGTTTTGTTTTGCAGGTAAAAAACAACAAAAATTGTGAAATTTAAGGCTAACGTTATAGCATACTTAAATGAAGAATGGTTCTTAAAGTAATCTCATCAATCGTTATAGACCAATCATAAAAAGATTTTTCATGACAAATACACACTCAATTCAATGTATTGATTACCATATATACTTCCACGTCTATTACCCACAGGAGTAGACAAAATTAAGGCTTTCCATCGCCTTAATGACATTGATAAACTTTCATTATTATTTTAAGCTTATTAAATAACAACAAATATGAAAATCTACATAATAAGTGTTGCTGACGTATAATCAAATGAAGCTCACGTTTCCAGATATTAATACATGTTGTGAACTTATCGATTCCTATCGATAACGAAGACTTATCAGCATATCTTTTAGCCACAAGCCGTGACCTACTTAAAACATCGATATAACCGCCGATCTGTCAATGCCGTCCCTACGTGATATCCAGTTGGTAATGCAAACGTTTGTGCGCCGGTCCGGGCTCGGCTCAAACATGTGGTAAATACCCCTTTATGTACTGTTATATACAAGCCAACACGTTGCTTAGTACGGCGTTATCTAACCGCGTAACTACCAAAGAAATTTTCATACAACCGCACCGCCAAAAATTACTCGTGCAAAATCATTATATACAAACCTTTTTATTTATATTCATAATTGCATTATATAATAAAAAACGTACTCGTTAATGATATTTAAGAATATTTAAATATTTTTATTGAACGAATATATTGTCGATAATAAAACAACATAAAAGGATATTAAAATTTAGTGGAGACCATAATTATTATATGTGAAAATCAAATAAGCAAATTCCATTCCATATAGGTATTTCATCGTTAGTTCGATTATTTTCACTATAATAAAAATGGCCATTTGGTTAGGATAGGCTTTCCATGTTTTCTTCTTTCTGTGTAATTCCTCACTATTTATTAGCTTAATATTTTGTATGATACACCTGTAAAAAGATAAAGTAATTTAGAGATGAGGGAATAACATAATTATCCTTGGCTCAATATAAATATGACAACATCGATAACTAACGGTGCGTCTTTACGTAAAACAGTGACGTTCACGTAAGTTGTACGCAGACGGAACTGATATGTATTATGTATTTATATAAAATAAACGCGAGGTCATAAGGTTCAATTTGATCCGCTGTGAGGTTTCAGTGGACGGAATGCGAAACGCCTCAGTTGTTTGTTTGTGGTGGATGGTTCTAGCGAAATTTCTCCTTTGTTGCTCCACTCCGCTCGTGTGGGGTAAGAGTTAAGCGAAATGGCCAAAAACATTCACTTCATATTTTTTGTAGAGTCCGTTTCTGTACCGCGACCGAATAATTCAGATACTGGCCGGTGGGAAGTCAGGACTCTCCAAAACTCGGACTCGCCTCAGTTGTTTGTTTGTGGGTGGATGGTTCTAGCGAAATTTCTTCTTTGTTGCTCCACTCCGCTCGTGTGGGGTGAGAGTTAAGCGAAATGGCCAAAAACATTCACTTCGTAGTTTTTGTAGAGTCCGTTTCTGTACCGCGCGACCGAATAGTTCAGATGCTGGCCGGTGGGAAGTCAGGACTCTCCAAATCGAAAGAGATATTTGGCACTTAGTGCTTTCGATGTGAAAAGAAAAGAAATAAATATCAAATCGAATGTTTTTTGATGTCTCGATTCAATGTCGATGTATCGAATCGAATGTTTCGATTCAATGTCGATATTAGAAGTAATTAAACAAAAAGAAAATAACTAAAGAAATAAATAATTGTAGAAAATATATGCGGTATTTGAAAATTTTATGAAAATCATCAACATGCTATGAATTGGACCGTTTCCGGAGTTAGAATTTGGTGGGCATTATGTAGCAGCTTTGTTTCTCTTACATTATGTATTCTGCCGTGGACTTCTGTGTGTACGTCTATGTGAGCTTCACTCATACACAACATAGTGATTTGTAGCCTTATGTATCACGTGATAAGTTAAGATCCACGAATGTACTTAATTAGTTGGAAACTGGAGGGAATTTCAATTACCTCGCTCTACATATTGGAATTTAATGTCTGACGGCATTTCAGGTTGAATAGAACATTCATCGCCTTATAGTTCTCGACATGCCTAAATAGTAAATTGTAGTTACCTACTAAATATTGAATACCTAAAGAGCATAATTGTCGGATCTGGTGGGGTTCTTATTTAAAAATTGGAACGTTATTTGAATCCTATCTTTGTATAAACACAATTATTTCGTGTTTAAATTTCGAAGGAGAAAAAGTTTTAAAATTCGAACGCGTAAAAAGTTCTTGAAGTTACTCAGTAGTTTTAAATTCTCATTTAAAGATTCCATTGAATTACACAAAGACACGATACATTCCAACTAAGTTATCGGCAGCTATTTCGCTGGCATTACGTAAAACATGTTCTTTCCACGCTACTACTTAATCGAATGACCTAGATGACAATTAACTGTTATAAAATAAATACCATTTGCCAAAAAATAATAAACATTAGTGATCTCAATTAATTGTTAACTATTATTTACGTAGATTACGATTATTTGATTGCACGGCTGATTTCAGAGGTAGCGATATTGAATAGTTATAAGACATTCAAGTTACGCTAAACTAAGACGGTAGAGGAACTGAGAACAATTCCGCAAATTGAAGCCATAACTCGCGAATACGTATCCAATTGCAAGGAAATTAGAGCAATTGTAATACTGCAGATATTATGTACTAGGTATGTATCGGTGGATTACTGATTTTCGTTAACATACAATATATGCAGAAGTAACTTTAGCAGCAATATTTAAAGCAATACATAGCAGTATTTAGCGATGCTGTTTATGTCCAAAGTTAATTTTTATCAATGGCGTTCTATTGTCTTTATTGACATTCAATTTTGAGCAATATTGAAATGTTGAGTGAAACACCTATATTTGACTATTTGTGCTAAAATAGCCGAAGAGCGATTATGACTATCACTAGTTATGGGCCCTCTTTGATCCAGGCGAATACAAATTAAAAAATTATACACATACTAAAAATAGCTACGGTGGGTGGTTTGCAAATGGCTAAACTATTCCCTCGTTGTTCGTTAAT
>DWEM01003748.1:0-10355 GCA_018245935.1 Agara belti belti | reverse complement strand
AGTGAACTTAGGGTCAGCGCCGACGGACGGAGTGACGGCGAAGCGACTAATTTAGTAACAAACCAAATTCTATTTAAAATACTTCTGCATACGATTGTAATTAAAATAACACAATAAAATCACGTTGGAAGACTCAAAGAGAGGTCGTTTAGTGTGTTTTGCGATTCGTAAAATGCTCTTCGCCGCCACCCCCCGTCCGTCGGCTCAAATTGCATTTTACTCAAATACCTTTAATGAAATTGCCAGTTCTAGCCAATTCAAATGGAATTTTATAAACAATACAAAACTGTCTTTACAGCATTTTAAAATTTGTGGAAAACTATACAGCGTAACGATAGCTAAAAAGAAGGACCCGAAGAACCCAGGCCAGTTACTTTCTATGGGGTACGGATTCGTGCAATATTACAAGGCGGAGCACGCCAATGAGGCCCTAAAATTACTGCAAAGTTCTACGCTAGATGGGAAAACGCTTGAGCTAAAACGTTCTGAGCGAGGAAATACGTAAGTTACATATATCACAAATCTGTCTGGAAGGATCTCATACAAACCATTTTCAACTTTGAAGTTTACATCAAAAATAATGTATTCCTTTTTTTCTATGCTCTCGGGTGCCTATACCTACTTACCTTATATCTACATAAGATACAAAAAAATTGTTCAACTCTAGCACAGTCGCTAGCTAGTGAGAGTGAGCTACTACCTTACTGATTTGTTGTGCAAGGAAGGTAACAACAAAATAAGTACCCTTTACTATCGACATGAAATGCTACTGTGACGGGGTGGGGTGGGCATGGGTGTGGACCTCCCACAGTTACCTGCTCCCCTCTATTCAAGATCACATGTTATAATATCTCTATGAATACTCTGGATGAAACCTACGCATTAAATCCTGATAATAATGGTTATTTTAAAATTACATAAGTGCAAAATATATTTTTTAATATTATCTATTAAAAATTATCTTTATCTACATGATTTATACATATTATACGTTCTTTTCTTTCAGTAATGAAGTTAAAGCGGTGAAGAAAACTAATAAAGAAATTGCTCAAAATGGTGCGAAAATATTGGTTCGGAATGTTCCCTTTCAAGCTAATAGGAATGAAGTTCACGAAATATTTAGGTATGGCGATAAAATTGCCATTGCAGGTTGTTTTTCTATACTTGCCGAATCCGGCTTTTGCCTATAGCCTTTATCCGCTTAACGATCCTTGCGGCCGCACATTATGTGAGAAATATATCCAGCAATAGACTAATGCAAACTGATGGTGTTTATATTTTCGATTATAATAAATAAATAAATAATCTCGATTACTTAATTAAACTGTTACTATAATGCAAATTTAACGTCTATGGACGTAGTTTTTTATTACCACCATTGTTGGGTCATTCTCTGATTTAATTATTTTTTTTTTAATTTTCATCATCCGTGTTCAATTATACTACTAGATGATGTTTCAGGAAAAGTTTAAGCTACTATATAAAAAAGAATATATTATTTTTACATAATGTCTGGTACAATATAGAAAATTATATTGATTGTTACACTATGAATCACTATGTTTTTATACTTGTAAAATTATTCTGATTACCTTTTCAATTACCCAGGTAGGTATCTACATAATGAAAAAATATTCTTTATGTTTCAGAGCCTTTGGAGAGATAAAAACTTTGAGATTGCCCAAAAAGATCTCCTCCGATCAGCATCGAGGCTTTGCTTTTGTAGATTACTACACTAAAGCTGACGCTAAGGTAATTAATTATTAGATAAAGTATTGTCAGTGGGCAAATTGAAGACTGAACTTTTTTATTTAGACAGTCAGTACTGTACCACCAATGATAACTAAATGGAAATACATCACTACTTAAAACTAATGTTTACAGCTTGTAACAGCATTACATTTAAATATTTTCGGCTTACTTATGATTTACTTAGTGTGATCCTTGGACCCTATCTAAACACTTTACGTAACTAATTAGTATTCACACCTATAATAAATTCACTATTATATATTTCAGTGTGCTTTTGAAGCACTGTGTCAATCAACCCATTTATACGGTCGACGGTTGGTGTTAGAGTGGGCAGATCAAACTGATGAAAACGAAGACATCGCCACATTGAGGAAACGAACTGCTCAAGCATTTAACAGCGCTACTCCTGGCGGCAAAAAATCTAGAAAAGGTGCTGTAGACGTTGAAACATTTGTTGATGGTTAAAAACAATAATAAAATCCTGTTATCAAATTACACGTTTTCTTATTTGAAAAGGAAGCAGAGACCTTAAAAAATTTTCAAGATCGGTTCACGCAGTACAGAGTTATGAGGTAACAAACATAAAAAAAAAAAAAAAAAAAAAATACACTCGAATTGAGAACCTCCTCCTTTTTTTGAAGTCGGTTAAAAATAAAAGTACTTATCAATATATTTGCAGTTTCGTGCAGTGTAAAATATCCAAGATATACCAATAACTAATTTATGCTGCTATGCTATATTCGTCTTAAAGCAGACTTAATCATCTAAGTATAAAGAAGGGATTTATCAATCATTTTTATTCTCCCTGCATATGCATTAAGTTTAATGACGTTAAAGGGAAACAACTGGTTAAAGTGCCTGCCATTCTCTATATAAGTATTTATCTGTGGGCCTGCCAGGTATGATCTGCCGTCGCCGACCTCCTCCATATTACTGTTTATAGTTGCTATGATAACCACACATCAACAAGAACAATGACCATGTTTTGAAAATTGAACATATACCGCTGAGCAGTTCAGTTTACAGGAAAAATTAAGATTTCTGAAATGAAAAACTAAGTTTTAGATTTCACAAAGGTAGAGTATATCTATAAAACACTGTTTCTTGAAATAAAACAACTATTTTTTGATTATCTTTATTAATTCTAATAATAGTAACACACATTTATCTGTGGGTGGCATATGCAATCTCACTTTTCTCTAAGTTTACATAAAGTATAATAAAGAAACATAATGAAGGTGTTAATACCTGCAACTAATAAATATTGATATAATTAAAAAACGAGCTTAACTTGAATTGGGGAAAACAATTAGTTTCCACAGCACTAAATAAATATTCTGACAAAAGTACAATACAAAGGAACATTTTTGAAAATATAACAAAGGCTTAACCTTACCAAGCTACAACTATGTTATGAATATCGCTAAAATATTTACAAAGATTGCCTAAATTTTTTTAAAATGTGATTAAAGAATGTGTAACATTTAGTGGCTTTCTAGAAGATTGACATTTAAATTTATGAGATAATATAAAATATATTCACATGTGCATCTATAGAAAATCATGTTGATCCAAATGTAAGATTCTTGAAAATTTTTAGTTATTTTTTATAACAGAATGCATAAATATACATATTAGACTAAAGCTTATTGCATTTATTTTCTTAGAACTAGCCTTATCCATGTTAGTGAGAATAACATTGTGGGATACACATCATGGACAATATTTACAAGTTTGTCCTACACACTTCACAAGTATGGCTACTGACCAGTTATCAATATGCATTATAATTTTATTCTCACTTCTATTTAAGAGTTACAGAAAGAATACACTGTAATTCACAATCATATATGTTTATGAATTAAAAGGTAATGTTACTATGTTAGCATAACATATGTAAAGGCATGCCTGGCTATAATTTTAATATTCATTTCAATTCAAACCATACAATTCACTTGCAGTTGTTAAACAATGTGTTTTCATTATTTTTGAGTGTGTGCACAATTACCTATATATGGTAAAAACTGTTTTATTACTTTTAATTACTGAATTTATCTACATGTTTCATTCCTAGATTTATATGCTGTGAGACAGAAATTAGACACATACACCAGTTTAGATGGCCTGATCTCTTCAGCCCACCTATATTCAACATCTTAATTTTTTGTCATTGATATGATGACTACAACATCTTTTAGAACAGAACTGCTTCACAAAAGTTTTCTATTTACAAAAGAAACAGATAAGATGGTAGCAGTTCCAATTACATCTTCAACAAAGTAACCTTTCATACAAAATAAATAAAGTAAATTTAATAAATACATGAATAACACATCCATTGCAAACCTAATCTATAGAACCTTAAAATAAGGACTATAATTACTCAAATTTAAAAACATAATCTTAATCAATCTTTACTGTTGAATATATTTTGCGTACAAATATACTTGTGCCGACGTAGCCCACTGTGCCACAAATAATTCCCAATGCTAAACTAAATAAAGCCATGTAGCCAAAGTAGAAAGTTGTCTGAAATAAGCCATACATCTTTGTTTTGAAAACAAAATAATAGAATGAATACAAATAAACATAAAGAGCAGTACTTCCCGCTGAAAGAAAGCTGGTCCACTGCCAACGATAATCCTCAGCATTCAGCAGGAAGTAAGTACAGACAATGGTCACACAAACAGTCACAATTATGAGAATCAAGAACACTAGCAGCATGAATCCATAAACATAATAAATTTTATATGCCCAGAATGATGTGAATATAAAGTACATCTCAATAAATATAGAACCAAATGGCAAAATACCACCAATAATTATAATGATGCCAGGTTCCATGAACCACTTTTTTTCAGGAATAGGCCTAGGGACAGCATTAATACGACACGGATAGTCTGGTTGGCCTGCTAAATTTCGACCCAGAACAGTTCCCACCAGAGTAAGAGGTAATATCACAAAAGTGCAAATGGACATAACAGCTATCATGCTGCCAAATGGTATAGCTCTGGATGCGTGATAATATATTGCAATGAAATTTATGAAAAAGGCAGTTCCACAGACCAATACTGGTAAAAAGAATGCAGATAACAACATTTGTTTTATCCACAGTTTGCCACCCATTCTTGCATACAAGGAACCACCAAAATAGCCGTTAATAGGGGAAGTAGCTGCATAAATGAAAATGGCAGTAGAAAGCAATGAGCCCCTTTCAGTATAGAGCTCACCAAATATAGTAAATATGATAACAGCTAGAACAACAACAGTCAGCTGATAGCCAGCCCCAATGAGAGCCGAGAACACTGCCAAATGTGGCACCGGTCTGAACACATCCCCATGTACCTGCTTCCAGCCATATTCATCGCCTAAATCTTTTTCTAAATCATCAAGGTCATCATCCTTAGAATACCGAGCATAATCCTTACGAAGAGTCCTCATCAAAATCATTGAAACTAGACCTACTAAAAATATGACCATCATAAAACTATTAAAGATACTAAACCAATGGATTCTATGTTGGAAAAAGTTAGGGTCTAAGTACTTATCAAAACGGTCTTCAAAGTGAATGTTGCTTGGTTTCCAATTGACTTCATAAGTAAAAGGAATTTTTGCATCAGGCGTTAAACGTTGTTTATTCTCTGCAGTTAAATTGACCTCCACAATCCTGTTCCCATTGTATCCAATATCAAACTTCTTATGAGTCCAAATGTAGTAATGATCACCATCAATCTCGCCAACAATCCCCCAAATCGGAAGGTCGTCGATGTACATTTGATACCGGTAATGGTTTTTAACCGCATACACGAGGGCCTTGTAAGACTGTTCGTTTAGTTCTATGGCACAAAATTGTTGCGTCGGAACATTTTCTCTGAACGTGATGTCCAGGCCACTAAATTCCAATTCGACGCCTTGTAATGCTTCTGACAATGTTTCATGGTAATGGCCAATAGTTACTTTCGTGCCAACGCAGAATGGAAGGGAAAAATATGCGTACGTCTCCTGTCGGTTATGGTATGGTCCTACTGTGTTCATCCATAACACCACTTGTTCTTTTAATTTGTATATATGTGTATGCTCATCGCAATTAACTAGGATCCAAAAGAAACACAGAAAATACATAAACTTCATTTTTAAAAGCCAACTATTGCAGATGGACAACAATACTTTCAGTAACAAACGTGGCCATTGCCCTAAACTAAACTAACCGTTGTCATGTCAATGTGACGTAATTTCATAGTCTTGCCAAGTACATGTGTTCACTTTACTGATAAATATCACATTAACATTACCACTGGAGATCTTATCGAATTCATTGCGGGACTTAATATTACGATAATTCCAATTAACAAAGTTTTACTATATTACTTATAACCACAATATTTAAGATTCTGATAAATTACACAATGGTTTTTACCTGATACACATATATAATAAAAACTGTAGTATAGCATGTTGCACACATTCTATATTGTGCGATCAAATTGATGTCAGCAGATGAAGGATTTTTAATTTAGAAACCATTTTTTACACTAAAATATAAAGCGTTTAAGCACAAATTACTTAAAGTATTAAGTATATTCAATAATAAAAATACGTTATAGGAACGATCTATAATCAAGTATATTATAAATATGCAAAGGCAAAATATTTCAGTACGTTTTTATTCTCTCTTTGTCAACAGTTGTAAACTTTTCCCTTTCTTTTTTTGTTTGGTAGATATTAGCGAGCATTAGAATTATCAGTAAAAAATTTTAGAAACGCAGTTTGAAAAACATTTGGACAAAAAATTCAATCAAATTTAAATCTTACGGTCTAATTTCGACCATCGGGTGAACTCTAGTAATAGAACAATTCTAGACACAAAAGGAAATAACTGACTTCATCAAAAGTTTATTTGCTGTTATTGTATTATCGGGGTTAAGGTTTTAACTTTCAACTTTCAGTGAAACATTATGTATATAGACTACACAAGAGCGCGAGCCAAACCCCACGTAACAAAATTATTAAAAGATATACTTAAATAAGATACAATAGCATTATATGTAAATACGTTCTGGCGACTACGATTTGTAAATTTAATTAAAACAAATAAACCGTTCGGAATACTTTCTCTAAATGGTAGTGAAACCCGTGGTATCAGTTCATTATGTACTTAGGAAGAACTAAATGGCAAATAGAAATACATTTGCAGATACCAGCTTTATTTTTTATTACTCTCGTTTTTACAGTATTCGGTACTTAAATATTTTTCTAAATAATTTTTTGTCATAGAAATTTTGATAATAACCATAATTTCCAGAATAGGATTGTCAGGTTTAGCCTTTTACCATGATGTCCGGCTTGCCGAGCTTTTGCATTCCACTCACTCAACCTAGCATGTTTTTACTTACCGTTTATGACGCATGATTGAGGTACCAGTCAGCTGCGGCCGAATTTATGAACTAAAAAACCAGGAGCGACTTATAACGCAAAAAGTCCAGCCAAATACAATACGGTCTAGTTTTCATATTTAAAAAGCTGGCAATCCTATCCCAGAATTCATCGTTTTTCGTTAGCAACTATCATAGATAAGTAGTAATATATAAAACTATTACATAACCGCTATAAACAAGGTGTCTGTCAGATGTCATTATGATATTTATGATATTTATGTATATATATATATATATGAAATATATATGAAATATATATGAAAGATATATAAGAAAAGATGTTTAACATGTTATTAAAACTATTCAATTATTAGAAATTTATTATTCAATGAATGTAGTAACAAATAAATGTGCTAAATTAAACAAAGGGTATAAAATATACTGTATGCCTATACAATCTACACTATTGAGATTAGAAAATAATTTTGAATCAAAGTTTATCCACCCGATTTCACTGAAATGGATTTCAAAATGTTCCTAAGTACTGTTACATGTACTTATTTAAAATTTAAGACTAACTTATAAAAACTACGTCCGCAAAATATGCGGGAACGTTTAGTAACGAGGAAAATAAGAACAATTCGATAATACAGCTTTAACTATAATAGAATTTGTTACAACATTGTACCTACATATATTTCTTCACCATAAAATATTAAACATACTATAACTATAATTAACATTGACTTGGATTTTGTATTAAAAAGTACTTGCTATATACAGGTAATAATTTATATTAGACAAAAATTTCTTCAGTTACTCAGTAAGTATAATTCTGTAATACCTATCACATATGTTACTTGGAAAGAAAGTGTTGGAGGTGAGTGCAAGATATGATGTTCTATGTACATGGTTACTATAATAATTATGTATACATATTGTATGTAAATTATATTACATTATTATATAAACATATTTATAACAACTACAGTGTATAGTTTAATGTAGTTAAAGTATTGCAATTACAGTTTTCAATCTATCTTAACTGTTGAATATATTTTACGAACAAATATACTTGTGCCGACATAGCCCACTGTTCCACAAATAATTCCTAAACCTAAGCTGAATAATGCCATGTAGCCAAAGTAGAAAATTGTTTGAAATAAGCCATACATCTTAGTTTTGAATATGAAATAATAGAATGAATACAAATAAACATAAAGAGCAGTACTTCCAGCCGATAGGAAACATGTCCATTGCCAGCGATAATCTTCAGCATTCAGCAGGAAGTAAGTACAGACAATGGTCACACAAACAGTCACAATTATGAGAATTAAGAACACTAGCAACATGAATCCATAAACATAGTAAATTTTATACGCCCAGAATGATGTGAATATAAAGTACATCTCAATAAATATAGAAGCAAATGGCAGAACACCACCCGCTATAATTATTATTCCAGGTTCCATGTACCACTTCTTTTCAGGAATAGGCCTAGGGACGGCATTAATACGACATGGATAGTCTGGTTGACCTGCTAAGTTTCGACCCAGAACAGTTCCCACCAGAGTAAGAGGTAGTATCACAAAAGTGCAAATGGACATAACAGCTATCATGCTACCAAATGGTATAGCTCTAGATGCATGATAATATATTGCAATGAAATTTATGAAAAAGGCAGTTCCACAGACCATTACCGGCACAAGGACTGCAGACAACAACATTTGTTTTATCCATAGCTTGCCACCAATTCTTGCATACAAGGAACCACCAAAATAGCCATTAATAGGGGAAGTAGCTGCATAAATGAAAATGGCAGTAGAAAGCAATGAGCCCCTTTCAGTATAGAGCTCACCAAATATAGTAAATATGATAACAGCTAGAACCACAACAGTCAGCTGGTAGCCAGCCCCAATGAGAGCCGAGAACACTGCCAAATGTGGCACTGGTCTGAACACATCCCCATGTACCTGCTTCCAGCCATATTCATCGCCTAAATCTTTTTCTAAATCATTGAGGTCATCATCTTTAGAATACCTCGCATAGTCTTTACGAAGAGTCCTTATTAGAATCATGGAAACTAAACCCACTAAGAATATGACCATCATAACAATATTAAAAATACTGAACCAGTGGATTTTATGTTGAAAAAAGTTGGGATCTAAATACTTATCAAAGCGATCCTCAAACTGAATGGTACTCTCCTTCCAATTTACTTCATAAGTAACTGGAATTTTAGCATATGGAGCTAGTTGTACTTTGTTTTCTGCTGTTAAGTTTACTTCTACAATCCTATTACCATTGTATCCAATATCAAACTTCTTGTGTGTCCAGATGTAGTATTGGTTACCATCAATTTCACCAACAATCCCCCAAATTGGAAGGTCGTCAACATACATTTGGTACCAGTAGTGATTCTTGACTGCATACACGAGGGCCCTGTAAGCTTGTTCGTTTAGTTCCATGGCACAATATTGTTGCGCCGGAACATTTTCTCTGAACGTGATGTCCAGGCCACTGAATTCCAATTCGACACCCTGTAATGCTTCCGATAAAGTTTCATGATAATGGCCGATAGTTACTTTGGTTCCGACACAGAAAGGAAGAGAAAAATATGCATATGTCTCCTGTCGGTTGTGGTAGGGCCCTACCGTGTTCATCCATAGAACAACTTGTTCTTTTAGTTTGTATGTATGTGTATGCTCGTCGCAATAAACTACAGTCCAAAAGATCCACAAGAAGTGTAGAAACTTCATTTTAAAGAGACGATTATTTCAAAAAGTAATAATCATAACCCTCTGTATTATTTTACTTTTTAATAACAACATTCATTACAATTATAATCAAAACACTTCTAGCTATCTATCCATTGACGTCAATCGTCAAGAGCTCAAGAGTAGTCACACATGACATCTAATGAAATTGTTGCCACGCCAAAAGCGTTATCTTTGTTTTTCACTAGCTTTTGATCGCGGCTTTGTCCGTGTGGAATAGTGACTAGGCAGCATTTTAATGTGCTAGGATATATTTATTGCGAACAAAAAAATCTTATTCATAAATATTACGATCCGTTTTATGTCATAATTATGTAGTTAATTAAAGCGAACACATACAATGTGCTTGTCTTCGCTTTAACAATCTAGCCAAAAATCGTGTATTGTATTGTGGTGTTTTGACAGTAAAAGTTGTAGGTTATATTTATATTTTGGGTTTTAGGTTATAAAT
>DWEM01003747.1:0-10356 GCA_018245935.1 Agara belti belti | reverse complement strand
CTTGAATGCTACATGATCACTGATCAATATAGGGTATATTAATTACAAGCTTTTGCCCGCGACTTCGTCCGCGTGGATCGGTTTGTATCTGTATTATTTGCAATAAAAGTATCCTAGGAAATTAAAATGCCGCCCAGAGCTACTATTCCACGCGAACGAAGTCGCAGGCAAAAGCTAGTAATTCATAAATTAAGCAAGTAATGGTTTGTATGCGACCTCGAATGAAATTTTCGAAAACTCGTGTCTCGGGTTCGAATCTTGACCGCATCATTGTCTAAGAACGTATGTCGCCCGCTGCGATGGACTTCGTGACAAAACTTACACATCTCATAGTTCTTTATGAAGTTACTTACAGCCTGTGAAATCTGCCAATCCGCATTTGAACCACCTAGTCTATAGCCTTAAGCTGAATAAACTACGAAAAATAGATTGTAGTAAATGTGACATTTTTACTAAATGTACACTTCTTACAACAATGAAACATCTCGACTACTGCTCTTGGATATATCACTAAATACTAAGACAGTTATAACATACTTCAGTTGAATAGTGATTGGTTTTGTATTGGACTTATGAAAAACAGCTCTGTTTATTTAGAAAAGTCACTGTGATTTCTTTTCTTATCGTCTAGCTGACAAACAGGCGGACTTGCCACCTAATGGTAGGTAGGGATGTTAAAAAATAATAGATTTTTATTTAAATCGATTTTTTATATTCGATTTTTATAGTAATATAATTCGATTTTTGACAAATCGATTATTTATTTAATCGATTCTTTTCCACTAATCTCACATCCCTAATGGAAAGTAGTCACCGTCATCATCACCAATGCGTGGCCAGCCCTGAAGGACTCTATCAACGCCTTTTTTTGAAGAACCCCATGTCACTTTTAATTCGCGCATACATATTACCTCTGTTAAAGTTACTCTATGGTCAAATAATGACATATTGGTAATCTGTTGCCTCGCTTAATTACTCGCTCGCGGTGCGACACGCGGCTAAGCGTCGCGACGTGTGTTTTGCGTAATGCCCTGATTGATTATAAAAAGACTGCGGTAATTAATCGTTTTTATGTCCGTTTTAAGGTTGCAATATCGTTATTAAATCCATTCTTATCGTTCACCGTCTCGTACAGAGCCTCTTTTAATTTGAACTTTTTTGTTATAAAATTTTATTTCCGCGAATAAAAATAAATTAAGTAGCCTTTTTGATTATTACGATACTGGTGTACTACTCGTCAGGTATCTAACGGTATAGGCAGGAGAGACGTCTTTGTCATTACAGACTTGAACTCGGTTTTGGGCACTTCTGACTCCCCCATATACCGAGGTCAGTATTGGCTGACCTTCAGAATTTAAAAAATATATTATCGTATATCATTATAAGCACCAACTTATAAATCACTAAATTAGATTACACCGGGTAATTATAAGGTAGAGTAAAATATTTCACCGTTTAGAACAAATGAAAAACCTTCCAAAGCAATTACACCATTCGGCACATAATATATAAGCGATAATAACCATAAAAAGGACATAAAAAATGAATAATATCTTAAATAAACAAACGCCTTTCTCGAGAATCGCTTACGAAACACGTCGATGTGATTTATTTCATTCTCAATAAAAATTCACACGTAATAAAAACTGTGTTTACGTTCAAGTGGAAACCGTGTTTCCTATGATGCAAATTGCGACTCGTATCAGATAATTAATATAGTTTTACATGTCCAGACAACTTGATACGTGGGAACGGTAGGATGCATAGCCACTTTCACTCTTAAATATCACTTGAAATCTTGTAGAGCGAAAAAACAATTATGTCTATATTCCGCTAATTTACTAAAAAACTAATTGACGGAAATGTATTTGATAAATATTTATTATCACTAAATAAGTAATGTTCATTTATTTGTTGTTTTTTGCACAAAAATAGCAGATTATAGTTTAAAACTCAGTACGGTTTACTAATTTTGTTACATTCATAGTATATTTATAAATAAAAGAATTTAGAATAAAATTTAAATACGTAATTATTGTCCACCAAAATAAAACTATGTACTTAATTGTATTGTTTTGTTATTATTGTATTGTAATAATATTGTATTGTTGTATTGTAATTATTATAAATAATAAAATTTAAATTCAGAACAATATCTGCAACGAACACGAACAATGTAACAACAATGTAAGAAAACGATTTTAACAAAATAATAACTTTATAACGTAACTTGATTTAAAAAGTTTTAGTCATTTAATAAATAGCTTGTTATCGAAATAAAGATGGAATCACAGAACCGGTCGGATATGTAAGCCCGGCGATATGCATATCACACGAAAAAACCGTAGCCGCGGCCCAAGTCATCAGAGCTGAATAAATTTTGCGTATAAATCAATCTAGGTCTTTCTTGCTAACGAGTAGTTTCTCTGACACGTATGCATGCAGAAACCATAATTTAGACATCGGTACTAACTCATAGGACCGGTGACAGGTGAGTGGAGCAACACAAATAATATAGACTCGCACGGCCCGGCGCCGGCTTGTCACTCCGATATGCATATACGATAATAATTAAATTTACACTGTGAGCTCAACCGAAAACCGATTGAGTTGTTGCGTCAGTCCAATCGATGACTTCGTTAACGTTTCTACGCGTAGTAGCATAAGAACACTACTTATATTCGTTAATAAAACGTGATTTTTATAATATAAGGAGTTTTTAACAATTTTAAAAGTGCTCGGAATGCAGCATTGGACCTGTGAAAGGTAATACGGTGTACGATTTAGACAAAAGAGCAAGTAATTTCGTACTAAATTGCAAATTTTTAATGGTACTAATTGGACCAATTGGACTTATTGGACCTATTGGCCTTATTGGACCAACTGGACTTATTGGACCAATTGGACTTATTGGACCCATTGGACTTATTGGACCAATCGGAGTTATTGGACCAAGTACCATATTTAAATCAGATGTTATTAAAGCTAGTCTAGAATAGTTTTGATATGTGCGCTAATTTGGTCACATTACTTAAATAAAAACAGGGTTAATGTACGAGTATCTTAATCTTTTTAGTGCTTTTAATATTAATTACAAAGCAATTCCCGTAAAAAACTAAAAATCTACCGAATTGTTAGTTGGTTACGTAGGACCCATCGATGTACAACAGTGACAAAAGCACTAAACCTGTTGACGATATAAAGATATAAGAGAATTGTTACCGCAACTGTAGCTGTTTGAAAAGGATTACAGAGAGTAAAGTGTGGACCATTCCAGCCGCACAGTGTACACTATATCGTGGCAGTTGTAAATAACAATCTGCGCAAACGAGGGAACTCGTGTTGAGGCTGGCACTTGTACACATAAATCTATGATGATGTTATGCATCACAATACTAATGATGATAATAAAAATGCGTACACATATACGAATACACGCGATTTATTTTCCTATAGATAGGCTCCAGTTTCTTCAAAACAAATAACAACAATTACTCTTTATTGCACAGAATTGTTAAAAGTAAAATTCGCAAGCAAAAAATCAATTTTAAAGCTTATCTCTTAAACCGTCGACAAGCTTTATCGAAGTCGTTATATACACGCGATTATTGGAAAGTATAACTTACTCGTATTATCATTATTAGTTCGTAATTCAACAAAGTAAATAATACGAGCTGTGTTGCTTGAAATAAATTGTAAATACACTGATAAATGTGTGATTAGGATTTGACGTTAACATCGATAGGCTGCAGAGAAAATTTCACAGTAAGAATAATCCTTCACATTATTCTTTAATATCCTTAATTCATTAATAATAATAATAATTCTTTATCTCAGTGAATTTAGTAGCCGAATTCTTTTTTTATTTATCGTGCTAAAACCGTTATTGCATGACTTAAAAAGCATTAGTAAGTACATAACAAAAGCTATTTTGAAAACCAGCAGACACTGCTAACGGTGTTAAATACATACACGATTTAAGAGCATATTAATGTTGTTACGGCGAGCGTGAGTCGACACAAATCAAGTGACTCACGAGTCGACACTACATGCATTGACACTCGACAAAACACGCGTTGAGACTTGACACTTAACACGCGATACTCAACACTCGGACCCGGATCATGAGTTTCGACGAGCGACGATTGAAGGGATTTTGAATGCAATGCTATCAATTCCAAATTCGAATATTATAAAATTCCACATTCCAAATTCAAATATTATAAAATTCCAAATTCAAATAAAATTTTATATCTGCTAAGATAAACAACAAAACTATATGTCGATTACTAACTACGGCCAGTATTTTTTATTTTTTATTATTTAAAAGAGTGCCAGGAGTTTTTTTTTCGCCGGCTTTTTCTCCCGGTTTACTATAGCCTGAAGGGCGCACAAAGCCGAAGTTCGACGACTAAAACATGACCGTCATTGAGTGTCTATGTACCTTATAATGAATAAAACAATTTGAATTTGACTTGCTTTGTATTTCTAATGATAATGGTTAGACAATAGTATCAGAGTATAAATTTTTATCCGCGATAAGAAACAGAAGTTTAAGTACATTCAGGTTGGACTCTAATTTGAAAATTCAAATGTTTGAAACTCACATGTTTCACTTCAGATCCGAATACAATGCAAACACGTGTTTGGCTAATAAAAGATAAGTTATAAAGATTTCAAAATATGAAATCATGTTATCTTATTTGTAACAAATATAAACATCTATTAGGTAAATAAACAAGCGATCATAACTTTAGAAATTAATAAACGTACGCTTAATTTGATCGAAGATTGATATTAGGCCGCGTTCACATTTATACATTAACTGGATCCATTAATTACCGCTCAAATACAAAGATACTGACTGTAATCTAAGGTAACGCCTACATCTATTTCACTTATGCTTATTTATTGTATTAGAATACCATTAAATTACGCGTGTTTTATGCTTCCAGAGAGATTGAAATATTGTGTTGGAAATTAGACAACAAAAAAATGAGGCGGAATAAAAACATCGTTGGTTATTGAAGGAATTTGTAATTAAAGAAAACTAATTAACAAATACAGCATAAAATACATAAATACTTTACAACGTAATTTCGTTACGTTACGTCGCCGTTACGTTACGTCGCCGTTACGGCATGCGAGTCGTTCTTACGTCAAGGGGCGCCAATATATGTGTTTTACATCGAAACTGTTAACTAACAGAGTTTTTTAGCTTCTGGACCGTTCAATGATACGACAGCGCGAGTCTCCAGAATACTTGTCTCCAGAACACTTGGCTCCGGAACACATGGCTTCAGGCCACCTGGCTCCAGAACACCGTGCTCCAGAACAGCTGGCTTCAGAACACCGTGCTCCAGAACACCTGACTCCAGAACACCTGGCTCCAGAACACCTGCCTCCAGAACACCTGGCTTCAGAACAGCTGGCTTCAGAACACCGTGCTCCAGAATACCTGACTCCACAACACCTGGCTCCAGAACACCTGGCTCCAGAACACCTGGCTCCAGAACAGCTGGCTTCAGAACACCGTGCTCCAGAACACCTGGCACCAGGTAACGTGTCAATGTAACCCCGCCTTTATATTTCTAACAGTGCACTACTTGCGCAAAATAACTTCGTACTTACTAACATTACCCGCGATACGATCGGGGCTGTAGCGAGGCTTATCTCAGTGGGGCCTATCTCGGTAGGATTGTTACCATCCAATACTAAATCGGTCATTTGCGGGTATTTCTAAATTTCCTGCGCGCATACAGACACGCCCATTTCCTACAAGGTGGACAGAAATTGAGGATTTCTGACCATTACGGTCCTTACAAATTTTTTCGCGCTTTCTACACTCATAAAAGGTTTGATGCTCGTAAATTGGAGACATACTCGTGACTTGGTCTCCGATTTATTGGAAACTCCTTTTAAGCCTTGGAAGCTTCATCGAAAGTATATGATACAGCATATATTTGTGGCGTGCGTAATGGTTATAAATTGGTTACCAGCTTTGGCATGTCCAATTAAGTCCAATAAATCAGTTATAACAGGAAGTAATTAGACTTTTTTTTAAATGGAGTCGGTACTTAAAATGTCTAGTTTCAAGCGGGTCCTGCGGCAGCGCAGTTTCGCCACCGCTTGATAATCTGTCGCAAAGCACTGTCGACACGTCTGCTACCAGGACATTCGCTCATAACCATAACACTCATAGTCATAACAGTCGAGTCATGAGTCGATGTCATGCACTCATACTGTTTGGACGCATTCGTAATTGCCCTTCACTTTTGACTGGGTACATTTGTATGATATTCTTGTAGTTCACAGATATATTAAAATGGTTTCTTTAAAAGAATTAGGAGAGCAAAATGCAAATTGCTTAGCGACGTAAGTTAGATAAGCTTAGAGTTCCGACGTAAAATTTAATGTTTTTCGAAAATAAATCGCAATGACATGTGTAATGTGCATTCCAATTTAGTTATTATTAGGTGTTTGGTGTCCGATATTTATATCGTATTTCGCAATAAATACATATGTATGTTATGAAATAAAACCCCAACAACAGAACGCTAGTGGATGCCAACACAGCAGTGTTGTAATACCTACATATGTTATGATATTAATCTACGATACGAATCAACTACAAATTAATAGATGATAAACAAATGTTAACTAAGACCCCCCTTAGTTCAAAGGCAAAATTCTGTTGACGAAATGAGTATAAATAGAATAGTCACTCTGAGAAATAAGCGTTGTGTGCACATTACAAAATTGCATGAAAAATGTGGATAAATTTAAACATGATAATAAATAGCATCGTTTTCAAATTTCATGCGCATGATCGCATATGCATGTACACGCATGCCGAGCTTTGCATTCCACGGTAACTCCGGATTGACACTAAGACGTATTTATAGTCTGCAAACCGAATAGAATAGGGTATTAACTCCTGTACGCCAACCTATTTACATAATACGGTGTTGGATTTTGTTGTGCACTTGTGAAACTTTGCGACATTAAATAAACTGAAGGTCATAGAACAGACCAAGTTTGGACCTTAGTTCTGTAACTATGTATTTGGAAGGTACATACAATATTCTCAGACGTTCCAACTTAGGCCTCAAGTAGAGCAAAACATCTTTGATTGTTCTTAAGAGACATACTTTAGTTCTATTGAAGGTTACCGTAACTAATTTAAAAATGTAACCTCAACGGAATGTATTACAGAGAAATAAGTTTCGTTTCAGTTTTGGAAACGTTTCCAACTACATAATATTACATTATAATATTAATCTTCTGTGCGTTTGTTTAAGCACTGTAAAGCCATTTCATGTATAAAATTGTACATGATTAATTGATCGATGAACTATATCATGGGTTATAAAATATATCAAGTTTAATTCCGTATATTTACGCGAAAATGTATATAAATAAATGTATACAAGATAATAATAAATTAGAAAGAATTTGAAGAAGTTACGTGCACTTATTATGGTGTTTAAAAACCTTTAACTCCGAAAGCTTTAAGTGTATCAAGTTAGTTGGATATACACCAAATGTCACTGTGTAACTAAAATAAAAGAAAAAGACAAAGTGCAAAAGAAACCAAAAGATTGGATTTGACACCTCGAATGGCGAACTGTTTCGAATTCGCAGATAGCGGCCATTGCGGCGAGGTCATTAACCACAAACAATCACTCCATTAAATATAGCGTCATATAATAATACTGTACCTGTTGGATCTATTTGTAGGCGATCCATGGGTTTTGGTTATACGTAATAAAATTTTAGTCATTCTAGTGCGGGTTATATAAATTTTGGTATTGATTTGGACAGTAATATTGATGTGTAACTGAATGATATAAATAAGCTGGGCAAATGTTGTTTTTACACTTTTTTTTTTACTTTTACTGGTCGAAGGAGGTGAAACTGCTGGTTGACTTTTTAGCCCACTTAGCTTTATCTAAAGGTTAATTTTGTCTTTTTTTGTTTATTTGTTTATAAGAATGTTTTTGTTGTAATTTGTGTGCTGCTAGTTACGGGACGGTATGGTCGATCTGCGACAAAGTCCTTTCAATAAATTTAAAAAAAAACACTTTTACGCAAATAAAATGTAATGGGATTGTTGCTATACAATCACGCCTATATCCTATGGAGAAAAGCAGATACTAAGGATTTCAACCGACTACGATTCTCAAAACTTCTTCCACATTTTCTACTATCATCATATATACTTCTATCATATATACATATATCATCTACTATAAGAGATAATTGATTTGGTCTTATTGGATTAGCATAGCGAATTATTGTTAATATTAATACTAAGAGAAGAGTCTCCAGTTTAGTAAGAGACAAAATTGATATTAATAATAATTATTATTATACCATCACCCCACGTTCCTTACGGGGTAGGCAGAAAACACCGAATACCGAATCACATTATCCTGACTGGCGTGATTCCACATTCATTTCGATGGATCAATCGATCATCGATCAGCGAGTATCTCACCTATTTGTTATGGATAGAAAAATTTTTATAATTTAAATTTAAATTGCAGAAATTATTAATTCATAAGACATATTAGACAATTAATGATTTTTTAACTGACCAATCTATTTGAACACGAGTTTTGACATTTTATAATTCGTAATTTTGCATTTATTTAATTAATTTGATATAAAAACATTGTACTTTAATAATAATTTAGTTCCAATAATAGTTAAATATATAGGTTTATAGACGACATACCTTAATAATGGCTGTTTTATTTCAAGATCTAATTTTATGTACCTAAATCCAGCAAATAAAACATTTAGAATTTTGAATTATCAATTTTGAATATTTATATTTTGAATTTTGAATTTTGAATTTTGAATTGGGAAATTTGAATTTTGAATTTCGAATTTTGAATTTTGAATTTCGAATTTTCTAATTTTGAATAGAAAAGTCTTGATAGTCTCCTACGTAGAATAGATCGGTATGGTATACGTACAGTACCTGCTCGGTATAGTTGGATTAAAACGGCGCGAGCGCGGCGAGTCCGCGCCCGTGGGCGAGCGGTAGCGCCCACGGTATCGCGAAGGACAAAATACCGTAAGCACGCCGAACTATACAGGCGGATTGAGTAACGCGGCCGTGTGGGCACGTTATGATTTCTAACGTACGTCCAATTGCACATGCGCCCAAATATGGGGTACAGTTCGTGTTAGTGACCGGTATTGTACGTGTTCGGCTTAACTTGTATCCTGAATGTTGGTGAAGATTTTGGCGTCTAGTGTATTCTATCCGATATGTTTCGTAATGGTTTGATAGAGTTTTTAAGGCGATGATAAATTGTGTAAAGGAAACAAATGCGAACACATGCCATTGTGGAACTACGAACTGTAAAATGGGCTAAAATGTGAACTTATTTTCACGCTTATCGTAAATGCATGCTTAATACAAATATTCTCCAGATTCTATTAAGGTTCGTTTTCCATAATTATTCACAATATTCCATATTTAAGCACGAAGTTTATTTCTCGTTCCTTATTCAGAAGTAACTACATATATTTTACCGAATACATATTAATTATGACTAATACAACAGCCTGTACATCGTCCCGTTTTGCATTTACACGATATTAAGTAACACCTGATTATTTATCTGTGTTCAGTGCACCGAGAATTTTAATTAAAATTATTAGTACTATATAGTATGTGCATTATTAATGTCATTTGATTTTTAATACAAAACAAAAAAAAAGACTTAGGACTTGAGAAAGATGTGTCTTTATTAATCAGATTTAATTTAACTGGAGCGCCCTGTACCGTCATTAAATCGGTTAATTCCCATTGATTACTTCATTTACAAACTGTAACTTCTTTCAATGATAACTGTCACGTAGTACAATAAATATGAGACAATATTTTTCATTGACAGCTAAATATATTGGATGATGATATTCTAATGGGCAACAATTTCAAGAGCATCCTGTATGTCACGTGTCCGTTCGCGTTGTATAGGGCACCGGGTAACGCCTGGCTATCTGCACCGCGCTGCACTGCGCTGCACCGCACTGCATTGTCATTACATGCTTCTGATGTTTATTCGACACGCTCGCCACTCGTATTGGTGTTCGATACTAAAGTTAATTAATTTAAATTTTATTCCATCTCGAACCAGATAACTTTCGTGTTACATTTAAACCTGACTCGACTTTGAACACGGTAGAAAATGGAATATAGACATAACGTGTAACTAAACTCAACCATATGTTCAGTGACTAAAACATTGACAAAATAATTGAAAAATAACTAAAGTCACCGATGCGTAACGACGTATGGGGTAACGACCCTAAAGGCAAAACTGAAACATGTCTTGA
>DWEM01003746.1:0-10357 GCA_018245935.1 Agara belti belti | reverse complement strand
CAATTTAAGGCATAACATGAGCCGACTAGGACAATTACGTTACACTTTGGCGATCTCGGAGAGAACAACATACCTCATACAATGATGAAAGTTGTGTTAATGTGGGCGAGTATGGGCGAGCTTGATACTGTTACTAGCTTACAAATTGTAATTGGAGCACATTCCTCGACGCCTGCGGGTAGCGGATGTCTTGACTTTCTCAAACGTTGTGTGACGAAAGAGAGACAGCCTTGTATAAACGTGTCACTAACTTCTGTAGTGATAACTGCAGGTTCGGCGGGAATGGCATCACCGCGGCACATGTTTTGACCTTATTATAGTTTGCTACGTACAAGTATTTATTTACCACCCTTGATTATTACGATCATCGTATCTAATTTGTGATGCAATCTCTCGATTCAGGATATATCCGTCGTCTTATCCTTCCCTGGTTTCGACACACCTACGCTCGTGGCACGTCAATACTGTAACTACTTTATTTATCGGGTTAAGTAACACATCGTGAGGTATCCGGCTCGAAGGACCAACGATATGGATTCAAATATATTTGTGCTATTGAAGCTGTTCTCACGAGTATGACCAGTAATTAATATTGTTATGCAAATCTGAAATACCCTTTCAGAAAGTATCAACCGGTCCAGTAGGCAGGCTAGCGCCCATATTAGGATAAATAATATTAATATTTATGCTGGGCTGTAGGTGGGCAGTGCAATTAAACACGGTCACGCCAGCACAGCCACCGACGAATATTTTGTTTGCAATGTGGGTAGAGTACAATGTAGCTCGTAAAATAAGGGTGTTGAGTATACATAAAATGAAGTTAATCATGTTTAATATATTTTTTTCTAATTTTCAATTTTTTTTCCAGCCTAAGGCACATACACATTACACATCAATGCATGTTACTGTATTAGTCGTAATCACGCACCCTAAAGGTAGAAGTGTGGAAAATGAGAAAAAAAAAGAGTTGATCACATATGATTGTCGTGACTGGTTCGATAATGAGTGGCCTCATGATCAAGTGCTCAGAGACCCTGAAGGCTAAACCAGAACCGTGGGTTCGATTCCCACCCGAGACAAGCATTTGTGTCATGAGCACATTTGTTTGTTCTGTGCCTGGGTGTAGTAGAAATATCCATAAAAGTATTATATAGTATGTTGATCAGCTTCCTGCTCCCCACAGGGCAGGCTCCGTCTAGTTGGGAGCAGACGGCCGTGTGTGGCGGTGTCCTAATATATTATTGTTATTATATTATGAATTAGTTAAATTACACCCTATATCTCTACATTTCGATGTAAGTAAGTAACATTACTTTATGCTACAGGAGTAGAGGAGAATTTAAAAAAGTCGTGATATATTGCTAAGCTACGTACCTGCCCATTGCACACAAGTGTACTCGCGGTGCAAAACGTGTCTTCGAAGGGACTTTAATGGTTATGCAAATTGGGGCTCGCGGCGAACGCAGCCCGCGTCGTGCTCGTGAAATGATTCTGTATTAGATAATCGCAATCGTATAACTGCGTGCTGCTTGTAATTGTTACCCCAAATGCTAAAACTGCCACTTGCAAGTCTATTTTTATGAAAGGTAATAAAATTATGTTTATTTCAATATATGAGTACCCAACCAACCCAACCCAACCTATCTCGGAAATCGTCAGCTGGTACCGCACGCGCTCGTCCCTCGTCGTTTAGCTGCTCGTTCGTAACAAATATGAGAAAACTTTAAGAAATCAACAAAACGGCATCAAATACTTACATCGGGGTCAATTCAATTCCACAAATTGAAATAATTTTTATTGTTTTGCAAACAAACCGTCTTTTAGTACTAATTACTACTTACAATAGGTATTTGTTTCTGAATTGGAAAATAAGTAACCATTCGCCCGTGTATTATATTATGATATTTCCTTATTATTTATATTCACTTCTTATATTATTTTACGAACAGTGACTAATAAATTATATATAGTATGTGTATGAAACCAGGAAATTGTTATGGAATTTCCGATAATCGTTGGTCAGGTACAAGTTTGTTGATTCGTCGAGAGACCAGTGTTGTACTAATGGTTGCGTCGCGTGACACACTGGAGGAGCCCGCGTAGGGTGCGCGGCGGTGAGCGGCGGTGCGCGACGGTGCGCGGCGGTCCTGAAGCGCTCGGCGTGAGTCGGTGTAAACGCATGTCCATATAAGGCAGGCGGCGCGGCGGGCAGGTACCGCGTCCCGCCGCGCTCGGTCGGAAGCGGCTCGAATTAGCCGCGCGGGACGCCCAAACTAAATATCCAAATGCGTCCGATCGCGCGCCCGCCTGCCAAATACGGCACGAATCTCGGGTTTCCCGCGCGCTGGCACACCACCGGCCTCCGCGAAAACGCCCTCTATTCCCGTCTAATACTCGTGAAAAACACGTAAAAACGCATTTATTTCTGTAGCTAGCGGCCTCTAAATTTAGGCCGTATGGAAACCGAAAGCAATACGAGCGATTTTGGTCGGGGCCGCGTTGTCTGTATTTAGATTAGACGGGCGCGGGCGCACTCGCCTCCGACCTCTGCGCTGATAACGCGTGCAGCCCGCGCGCGCCCAGCAGTGCAGCGCCGAGCCGCCTCCGTCGCTCGCCCGCCGCCGCGGCCCTCGCGCACCACGCTCGCAACGCACGGACTGCACGCGCTGCACGCACTGCACGCACTGCATCGCTCAAGGATTTGGATGTCACTCATGCTGCCCGAAGGCGGAGGTGATTATTTACAATAACATTATTTTCGCTAAATTTACGTGCCGCGAGTTTTTTGTCGTGTTTTGGTGCCAGTGCTGTAACTGCTAGGTCGTTTTCTGTTTTACGAATTAAAATAAATTGTTATTCAATAGAGTGACGTGCGCCTTATCGACCTCCAGACTCGTCGCGCTGGGCGGAGATACGATCGGGGTGTTATCATTGTTTACACTGTGATAGTGGCCGACGAGATCGCGTTAGAACCGGTGTAGATATCCTCGTCGTCGTCGGCTGCCGTTTTAATACGTCAAGTTTACATTCCTGATGGAATACTTCGTGTGATACTTCCTTATTTGTCTTCATTTTGAAGAATACCGATTACAATCGAAGTTTATGTTCTAAACTAGAATCTATCGAACGTTCCTTCATCATAATCCACGCCATTAACCTCTCCGTCGCCTGAACGATGTGCTGGTTCAAAACGCTACCTCGGCAGGAAGTATAGGGATTGCTCGAAGAACAACCTGTCGTGTCTAGTGCCGTGTTAAAAGTATGTGTCAATTACAATTTCTTTATGATTCTTGTATAGTTCTATTCGTCTTAGTTTGTATTGCAATAAACAGTCGGACAATGTGTGTCATGTACACCAGTAGTGTTGTGAAATTGTTTACTCGGCTCGTTACAGCAGAAAGCTTCACCTAGCGGATAGGCCTTATAGGGAGAGTGTCAAATTGTCCCCCCCCCCCTCGCGCCGGTGCTCCTTATCGAACGACGCAACTTATTAAGCGGCCGGCCTGCAAGCCGATCTCGTCTCTATCGCGTTATGCGTTACGTATATATTTCCATGTGGTTTATTGCGAATAATATAAACCGTGCAGCTCACAGTTTGTCGCGGCATACCGCTGTCTAAATATATCTGTCATACATCGAGATGTGTTCGGTTATCAATCGGCCGGATGTTGTATAATGGGGTTAAGTTATTTAATAGGCCATTGTGTTCTTGTTGGGATTATTAGCAGCAAGCTGGATAAAGGCTTATATGTATTATTATTATATGATCTCGCCGGGTCCTCAGCGGGGTAGGCGGAGAGCATCGAACGACGAATATCTCTATTTTATTCATAACTTATATGTAATATATGTTTTGCCAGTACAATTACACTCCTATGCTAAATAATATATTATAGTACTATTCACATTTTGTGTTACTTTCCAAAAAAGGAGTACCTACAAGTACACAAAAGTTTGTTTTAATTAGATTTTTAATGCATAATAAATGTCATATAAACAAAACCATAACTTTTGAGTAGGAAGCACAAGAATCATCAAATAAATGTCAGTATTTACAAGCTTAACAAACATGGCAACATTACCGTAGTTACCATATCGGCAGTCGTCGTGTAGTGACCTAGCGATTCCTAAGTGAAAACCTCTTGATTGCTGGCCTGACGTATACCAAAGCTTATTTAAATGAATTTAAAGAAAATTAATAATTAAGCCATTCATTATTTGGTATCTTCACTTAATAATACAATATAACATTTAATTTGCCATCGGGTATCCATCGGTGGCGACAACCATTATGACTGGACTGTGGTCAGCTACCGGAAGTAGTACGAGCTGCGTCAACTTAGTTTTTTTATTACGTAAATCTTATAAAGAAAATGCTCGGAAAATAGACAATTTGGCCATACGCTGCCACGTTCATCTATAGAGGTTCATTGGCATAAAATAAATTTTAAATTTTAAAAATTTCATATCTACTGATAATAACATTTTGAACCCTGTAATCTTAGCAAATTAAATAATTATATCCGTTAAACAATATACTCATTGGCAACTTTTAATTTTCTTTTCATCGCAATCATATCAGGCAGGCGACACGGGAATGTCCGCGGGCGGCGCTGCGGGCGACCGCTAATTAATAACGAGATATTACTTAGTTGCGTAATCATTCATCGGTGGTTCAACTAATTGTAATTGACGGCCGCCCGCCTCCCGCCGCGCGCCGCCGCCCGCCGCCCGGCGCCGCCCAGCTTCTGCCGGTCGCGTGCACTGCTGGACCACAACAATCACTGTTACGACAATGTTTTACAAGCTAGTTTAAAATTAAATAGGAACACTGGGTTGGATTGGTTAATTTATACTAATATTATAAATGCCAAAGTAACTTTGCCCGTCTATCTGTTACGCTTTCACGGCCGAACCGCTTGGCCGATTGTAATGAAACTTTGCATGGAGATAGTTTGATGCCTGGAAATTAATATAGGACACTTTATACCCCGATATTCTCACGGAATCGAAATCAATGCGGGTAACATCGCGCGGCACAGCTTGTAATCTATACTAATATTATAAAGAGGAAAGATTTGTGTGTGTATGTAACGAATAGGCATAAAAACTACTGGACCGATTACAAAAATTCTTTCACCATTTGAATGCTACATGATCACTGATCAATATAGGGTATATTAATTACAAGCTTTTGCCCGCAACTTCGTCCGCGTGGAGCAGTTTGTATCTGTATTATTTGCAAGAAAAGTATCTCAGGAAATTAAAATACCGCACAAAGCTACTATTCCACGCGAACGAAGTCGTAGGCAAAAGCTAGTCAAATATAATTATCGACGACACTCATATGCTACGGACTGATGTAGACGCTGATAATAATAATTATCGTTAACCTTCATCGGCTTCACGTAAACTGTTAATTTGTGATTCCAAAAAGGACCGACATCAGCCGGCGGCGCTATTACCGTGACGCCTGCTCGTCCACTTGTTCTGCAATAAACAATCAAATCGCAGAAAAATTCGTTACGATCCCCTCGACCAATACAATTTTTAATTTGTAAAAAGATTTTGTATTTTGAACTAGACCTCACTAGTAATGAAATGACGTTAGCTTATCGAACTGGTGATCGATTTGTTTACGTACAGTACGTTGCCGAACTACGAGTAGCCGGTGTACTGCCGCGCCGTGTGCGGCGGGCCGGCGGGCCGGCGACATGCCATCGACTAAATTTGTATTTTCTGATAAAACCATTGTCGTATATTATAACAAAATCAAATTAGGCGTTTTATTGAAAGATAGTGGGCATTGACCATAACCGTAGGCTCGATATTTGAACGGTATCGACGTGAGATATTATGTAAGGCGCGTCCCGTATCGACGGTCGCCTCGGTTCTGTTTTATAGTAAAAAAGCTATAAATAACGTTGTGATTCCCACCTCCGCGCTGCCGTCCATTCGGACACAAAATGATAATCGTTAACAGGAATGTGACCCTTACAACGATAAACATAAAAGCATAATTTTCGAACACGTTAACGGGCGCGCGCGGCCAACTGCGAGTCTGTCTGTGGCCGGCCTACGCGGGTATGATTCACGGCCGTAGTCTGTTCCCCGTATACCAAATACAGATGCTATTAACATTCCCTTTATGCCATTTATTTGACTATATTATAATATCGCGAAGTACGCACTCGATATAGCCATAATGTACAACCCGTGGAAACGCTTATTCCAATGGCGCAGTAAAATAACAATGTTGAATTCATTACTGGGAACTGACATAAATATAGACTAAAGTTTAGGTCGAGCACTTTAGGTAATCGTTCATTAAAATGGATGTCATATGCATCGATTTATACCTAAATCGTCGAATGCTTAACTAATATTTTTTATGGTTTTATTTTAAGGTTTTCAGTGTTACGAGTTGCGTGTTTAGAAATGCTTATTTATCTGTTTTGTCTCGGCGGGGTGCTATGAGGATTAAAAACTTCTTTCATACGTATCGTCAACTAATTAATTCGTACGGAGCAATATTCCTGCATATATTGAGATCGACTACGGTTACGAGTATTGTATTTCAAGTAAACTGTTTATAATCCATTCGTTCTGACAAGTAGCCACACATTAGTTTGTATTTTAAAATATTTTTTTAATCTTGCGCGATCGGACGGGCCGCGGATAACTACAAAATATCGCCTTCATTGAATTTATATTGTAACGTGTTTAATAAGGTAGTTTCATTCCGTAGCGAATTGTCAATCTAAATATTATCATTATCATCTAACCGTGGAAATATTTCAGTAAACAAGACGAGTGAAAGAAAACATCGCGTGGCGCGCGTCACGCGCCTCGCTACTTCGTCGTAGTGATCCGGAGCTGAATATTTACAAAAGTCAGTGCTATACAAACAATCGAGATAATTACGAGTAACTATACAAGGAAACTTCTAAAACTATACTGTATTATCATGTTCAAGACTAGCACGGTTACTTACGGCATTTGATTGACTGCTGATAACAATTACTGTGGTCGTTAAAAGTCGGTTTACAGAATCTCTTTAAAGTATGGATTTCTGATTATTCCATGTAACCTTGAACTTGATGAACTTGGACAAAGCGATACACATTATGTAGGTGCTGGCGCTTTACGTTTTGAACTGGGATTTTCATACAATTCGGTATACTTACTATTGAGTGCTCATGTCACAAAATTGAACGTGTAGGGTTAGATATTACGGGAGCACTGAAGCATTATATGTTAGATTGAAATAAAAATAGAAGTTAACATTTTTATCTTCCTCATATGATAAGTAGCCATCGTACTGAAATCGTGAAAACAGATGACTACTTGGCGTGTTCGGGCAGGATGACGTCACGGCTCTGGTCATTGGCTGCTCGCCAGTGGACGGCGTAACGGTGACGCGCGGGCGGCGCAGGGGTCTCGTGCCGGGGCGCGTGTTGCAACACGGAAACATGAAAGATACGCGTGAGTCGGCTGCGGTACCCGCTGACAATCGTCGCTCTTGTTAAAACTCCTCATGGTTTTATTGACGAACGTTAAGTCGATTGTATTTCATTTCAATTCTACGAGAAGGAGCAATTGGACTACGTTTAAAATAAACAAAAAATTAACGTTTCCAAAACTGTCTCCGATTATAAAAAACGTTACTGATCCGCCAATAGATACGTTCTGCAGTTGTAGGTTTTGATCAATTTAATTGCTATAAATCACTAAGTGCAAGTCTGAGTTATAATTTAGATCAGTACCTATAATTTTGTTAAAACGATTTTTTTTCTGATTATCTTATATTACAGAACAAAATCACTATTATAAGGCATGGATATCGCTTTAATAAGAAGCAATGAAGACCGTACGCTATTTATTCATATCCACGTGATACTGAAAATAAACTTGAGGTTGACACAACAGGATGTTCCGCAAATTTCGTTACTCCGGTAGCGGAAAATATGGCAGTAGGTCGCCGCGGACAGGTCGAGCGCGGCGGCCGGCAGGACGCTCGGTAGATAACCGAGAATATTCAATTATCTAACTGAAGTAGATATCCCCGTTTAAAATTAATATATTTCACGTTACTGAAATGTTTTCATTTCGAAAACATTGCTTAAATAAGAAAATAGTTTAGTTACAAATAGACGATTAGTAGGTATAACATTTTTGGCGTCGAAACAAAACGGTGCCATGTCGTCATAGTCCCGGTAGGAACGAGCAGTTAGCGATACGGCATGCGAGTCGTTTCTTTTCTATCGTTTGAAGACCAATTTCGACTAATCCATTTGTTTCTGTGCATCGGATAAGCGACGATAAATAAAATCACGGGCCGATAAGGAGCCCTCTGTCCGTCACTAAACTCATGACGTCCATTATCGTCAGTCTAGATAATTGACTTACGTAAAAGGAGCGCGAAATGAATGGCGCACAGATAAGAATATGTTATTGAGTGCGGCCGGTCCCGCGGCGCCGGGCGGGACCTAGCGTACGAAACGCTCGCTCGCAGTAAAAACGATCAACTTTGTACATTCTAGAGATTGATTTAGAAAATAATTTCAACTCCGCGCAGTTCCGTCGAGTGAACGTAAATTTTGAAGAATAAGTTGAGCCCGGAGGATAAGTATTATCGGAATGTCATCTTTAAGCTGACAGAACAAATGAAAAGTGAATTAATTTTAATATAAATGGAAATGGAGTTCCTCGGGGAGGTGTTCTCGGACCGTTTCGCAAGGCCTAAAGCGGTAAGGCGGCTCGAATTACTGTGTGTGCCTACTTATTATCATTACCCGAATCAAATGGATCTGTATTCTGTCGTACGTACACTGGTATAAATCCGCGGCGTACAGTTTCAAGTATCTCTGAGCGTGTGTAAGAAGTGAGTAGGTACACATCTAATGCACGTTCACGTACACGTTCATAACAATAATCTAATAATTTCATGGGTATTTTGATTATTATTGATGTTTGCAAGTTTAACATAATTCTGTATTTATTCTAAATTGAATTCGCCGCACTGGCCGATGGCTGCATCGCTTCATTCTGCGAGCCGGGAACGTCGACTCGACTGAAAAATTTCCGATTGCAATCTTTCGCCCGCCCCAGAAACTACAAGCGACAACCCGCCGCAACGATATGCACAAATGACTGTCGCTCGTTCGTCCGCACACTGCTCGATCGATCGATTCGACCGAACCGTGGGCGGCAATCGCGTGACATCTGATGACAGGCGAAAAATGTTATTAGTTAAATAGGCTATCGTTGACCGATATGTGGGCGTACATTTAATTGATTAATAAGAGTCGTGCGGTGATAAGCCGTCGTCCAGCACGTCGTTGATTCATCGAGTGGGTTTACGAGTATGTACATGTAGATATTTTCCAATCGCTAGAGACGAGATGGCGCATTTGTAGATGGAGCCGAATTTGCCGTTGTCGGGTCGGCGAACGTCAATCTTGTGAGGTTCTTTTATTAATTTACGATTTAAAAACATTAGTTCCGTGTCGACTAGTCCAAGTGAGGTTTTCATTTTCCTGAACTCATTTATGTTATGGGGTTTCCGGTGGGCCATTTGCAACAAGTAAAGCACGCCCCGAAGATGTGACTTAGAATCACATCGATTTGACCTAATTAAAACGTAACATCACGCCTGTATTCCCCGAAGGGGTGGGTAGGCAGAGGAGTGTAGTAGGTACACCCCCACATTTCACCGGTTACGTTTAAGTCCCACAATGAAATAGGTTGATCTAATTGAGCTCCTATTAATTTGGAAATTATTATGATTATAAAAGTTAGAGCAGTTGTAGCGGTTCCATAGCTACACTTTCCGCAACTCAGTAGCGCTGCCGGAGTCTACTTAGCTCTTGCGAGCGAATCCTACTCGAGCTTGAATATGTTCAAACGGTTCGACTTCTGTTGCAATAATTGATGACAAAATCGCGCACATTATACCGACGTAGCTACACACCGGCATGCGCGCCGCACGCACGAGGCGCGGGCGCTCGCGTTGCGAAATTGGTTTGGTATCGTCTTTTATTTGTGCGCGCGCCTTACGCGCCTTACGCGGCGGCGCGTATTTTGGGCGCGCTCGGGTTTCAAACCCACTGCCCGACGCATTGACACACTACCGATTATAACTCTACTCATCACCAGAATTAACTACACTCACGCGTAAATCGAGCCACGTCACGCCGAGATAACGTACCTCCGCAACTAACGGGGGTACATCCTCGTACGCGCACGCGTGCATCGCAGTTTGGCGATATTAATTTGGTGATAATGATATAAAATAAGGTAAAATAATTTTAAGACACATCTATGTGGAGAATTTAAATCCATACGTAGACCTACA
>DWEM01003745.1:0-10357 GCA_018245935.1 Agara belti belti | reverse complement strand
GCTAGCTGTCGGCCTCCTCTTCGGAGGACGTCGCCAGCCGCACGAGCTCCCTCGGGAGCGGACGCCCGTCCGGTGGGCGAGCGTGTAGGGGCGCGATCCCGCGGAGATGGGCATGTGGTTCGTTGTCGGCGCGGGCGTCTTTTATGATTGGAGCAGTAAATAGTAAGTTTATAGAAAGGCATAACCATAGAGTGAACGAGCTGGTGACATTTGTTGTCTATGAGATGACATGGCCATAGCCAAACATGACATGACATGAATGACATGAAACCTGACATGGCATGGATGAAATGGAAAAATCAACAGATCTCTTGTCGTGCTATCTGAAGGGCAAGCTACCGTTATAGTGCGCACGAGTCAAGAATCGGACACGTTGGAGACTAAAGTGCCAAATGGTACTCCGCCATGCGCGTAACCACGAAGATGCGCTAATGAATTTGCGCGCAACAACATGCGGCGTGTTCGGTACATCTATAAAGTTTTTACTATTACACAGTTTACGGCAAAGTTTTGAGTTGTAAAATAGAGAGCTCTCTCACTTCCGTAAGGGATGGTAAAGGAGTAGGAACTATTCAAGTGCCCTTTCCTGCCCGCCTTCTAAGACAATTAATGCCTTCGCGTTGTTCCCTATAATATTTTCCTTTAACATTATTATGTAAAAACTAGCACATAGTAGGTACACTCCTTTTCTGATGAAACAAAAGACTATTATGCTGGCAGCCGTGCTGACTTCATCGCTTAGATATAAATGAAGTACCTAGTTGGCTCAGTTTCGTTCCAAGTTTTAAAGTTGCTGTACTAAATTTTATAAGGTTCTTTGTAACCATGTTTATAAGGATCAGATATGTCTTCATAATGATATTTCTTCTTGACAATGATATTTAAAAAATATATTATGTATACATAAAATTTACACAGTACATTTAACACATTTCAGCTATGCAAGAAATTCTGAACGACCCATTGTTTATCCGATTAATCAACAGCAGTATTTTATTTATGACTATAAATTTTGTTCATAAATGAAAAATTACTATTATATTTTACTGTTAAAAAGCTCTTAAGCTTCATACGTTTCTGGGTTGCACTGATAAATTTAATAAAACACACATTGTATAATATTGGGGAAGTCAAGTGTTACGTAATCATCTGCATATCATTTTTAATCGAATTGAGTTTCAAACACAAAACCCATGGAATAAAAAGCCACCAATTTGTTTTATTCTTCAGTGTCCATATACATGACGTAATTCCGTTCTTGGAACATGAAAAACGTAAAATAACATTTCTTAATATAAGAATTAAGCTATATTATTTAAAATATCGTTAACATTTTGATAATACATTTCGTAATTATACGTAACAAAGAGAAAATCCTTACAAATAATAACTGTACTATCAAACTTTCATGCTAGGAGCGGTTGCGATCATACAATGTGCTTGCAAGGGTCTTAAAATGAATACATTTTACTAAACACTTTTTGTCTTTGCACGTGAAAATGAAGTTTAATTCTCACACATTTGCTCACGTCTAACATTATTTCAGTGAGTAATCTACATATAAATCACGAATTGCGAATCGGGTGCTTTTTCACACGTTACTGTTCCACGAGTTTTCTTCGGTAATCTCAGAATTAATGTGTTTCCGAACGATTCGTCTAATAAAAAAGTGATTATTATAATCTGCATGCTTGTAGAGGGAAATATTTTAACATAATGTTCTATCAAATTCAACTTTAAGCATTTTTTTTACATAACATATTTTACTATTGAAGGAAATATCAGAAAATGAAAGTAACTGTGGCCACCACGACGCCTGGGAATAACAGAGAACGAGCATAAAATGTTTTAAATATTGTCGTTTATGAAGTGGATATAGCCTACAGATATTATTTTAATCAAACAATACTAATACATGTAAGATTGTATACAAAACTTCTTTCTTGTATGTGTGTTGCTCAACATGATAATAGTTAATTATAAACAAATCAAATGTAAGCACATTTGAAAATATATATTTCCATTAAATCTTTCGCAAACTGATACGTATTAAGAGATTTAAACTAGGACATTTATCTACTGCTAAAGCTGTGTACCCCTTAAACTTCAGAATTTGTGGATTTCAACTCTCGTTAGAGTAATTATGTTGTAATCCACGCTAATTTGCAGAATGCAATGGCTGTGTAAACACTAATACGATTAAGAGTGAACGCAAACGGCGTAACGCGTCTGCTTCTCACCGTCTACCTATAGGATAATTAGTATCGCTACCTGGCGCCGTCTCATTTATCGTGCTCCGCAGGGAGATAGGTCAGCCAGCAGTAAATCTACCAACCTGAGCGCTCTTGTCTTTGTAAACTTGAAAATCTAATTACATTTACAGCTCCACTTAAGTTCGTCTTCCTCGCTGATTTGCATTTTCTCCTGATTTTTGTTCCCATCCAACTCACGATAAAACTTTGTATTTTTTTTAACTTCGCCTCCATTTTTTCGGATTCCATTACTGGCTGGCTTTTACCGCGCCCTTTCTGTGTGCGACCTCCATAAAACGGTGGTGAGCACACAAGGGGAGGTGCGTGGAAGGTGAATGTTTGCCAAACCGCCGGTTTATCTGTTCGAACAGGCTCAATAAAGAGCGTCTCAATGTTGTAAAGGCGTTCCGAATGCTTATTTGCATTCAAGAAGGCTCCCAGACCGGGCAAGCAAGTGTACAGGAACGGCTTCGAAACGCGCTGGCGCTCTGAACTCGACTCGCTAACGCGGGTTCCGAGCGCTAGACGAACAGCTCCCCTGATAGTGATTAGACGATGCTAATACCATTTACTTTCTAACTTCCCTGACTCACCGACCGTTACATGAACATTCGCTATTTATTTTAGGGTACTTTAAAATCATCTCTATGCGGTCGATTTAACTTTACCACTTACACTCGTAATACAGACCTTGAATTTTGTAATTAAGTCTCGGTGGTTTTAAATAAAAGGAGAAGGATTTCGAGACACTTACATATTCAAGCTTAAGAGAATTGACGTAAATTCCTTGTATATTACAATGCTGCCAACTAGTCCTAGCTTAGCTTCAATGTTTGTTTTACTTTTTGGTCATGATCAACCTAAAAAGGCACAGGAGCCGCATTAGAAGCCTGAACCTGCAGTTAACTATGCACATAATAAGTTATCTTCCACGAACTTGGTCCGTAAAAATGGCGCGGCTTTGTAAACTTTGTTCCTTGTACCAAAATATAACGATGACAACTTTTTCTTGTCAGCATTTTGGACTGTACAATTTCTTAATTTAAGGTTGGTGAATTCAAATGCAATTTTGTTGTCTCTCGACGTCACTACGGCTTACTGCGAATTAAAACAGCAACTGTATACTTAGCGAGGAAGTTGTTCATCGTGTGCAGTCGTTTACGGTACAATTTGACTCAGCCACAATATGAGTAGTGGATCTGCTTCTAAGAATTTACTTAAAACATATGTAGCCATTCGTATTCAACTCTAGTAATTGTGAGTAAATTAAAAACATTACTACTAAACTAATTTAAGTAAAATCGAACCTTATGCATATCCGCAACTGTAAGGTCCTTGTATTGAATTGAACCGAGCTATACATTTTTATTTATAAATTAAAAAAAATGCTTTCGTCTTTATAAATTAAAAGATTGTTAGTAATCCCTGAATTAATTTCAACATGCATTACATTAATCTGTATTAGACTAAATAATACAATATTCTATATGAAACTTTGTCGATGTAATCCTAAATTGAGTAGAACGCTGTGAAATGTACATGCAATTTTGTTGTCATTTGAATTTACCACAGCTTACTGCAAATTAAAACTGAAGCAGCTCAACTTCAGCCAGCAACATGTACATTGTGTATACCCGGCCACAATAATTCTAACGCTTTACTACAAGTTAACCTGCCCTTATACGTTAACTGACACACTTAACATATAAGTAAGAGCCAGTTAACTTGTCGCAATAAACAGCCTTTGTTACCGCTCTCTAGAAGTCGGCCCTTTATATTCCAACCAAACCCAAGTCCTGCGATTTGTTTAGAACATTATTGACATCTTTAAGTACTATGGATCCGTAATTATATGTTGCGCATTATAAATATTCATATTAACGATGATATGTATTTTATATTAAAATCTTATTATCTGAGATATTATCTACTGTCTGTTATCTGAGGAATATCCTTCATTTTTAAATATTGTTCAACTATTTAAGCTCAGAGTTAGATAGTTATAATCGGAAACAATCATACATAATTAGGTGTAATATATATCAGCAACTCATTAATATCCCACTGCTGAGCAAGTGTCTCCGACCGTATTTAAACTAATGTATAGAATTTCTTTCACAACGCTGCTATTTGTGCTCATTGATTACTGGGTTGTTGGCCAAGATTATTATGGAAATTTTTCAGACGCCGTGTAAGGCTCCGACAAGATTCAAATATTGTTATCTAACAATAGGTAGCAAGTGAAGAAGCCTTGACGGGCTTCGTGAAAACGGAAACATTCGTTAAAATTTATCAATCGTAGTCAAATATCCTGGGGCAAAAGTCGTTTTGATAAATAGGGTTACAATCGCTTCACAATGCCACAATAATAACACGTATTTACGTTTTTATTAACAAGTGAATACAAAAGAAAACTTTATAACAATATCTTACGCCTCATTCGACTCGTTTAATATGCTTAAATATTAGCTCAATCTTAAACAGATTAATAATAGCGACTGATTGCAAAATCATCGTATCATCATCTGATTACGAACGTTTCATGAATCAAGAGACAGTAATGGCACACTTTGTTATCACGTTGTTTTGAATTCGTCACATTATTAGTGGATTCGTACTAACTGTTTATTTCGCACTTATAATATAGTGCTACAATAATACTCATAAAAACAACCTGTCATTTCAGTCTTGTTATTTCAAAATGATCACACCCCAGTTTACGCTCGCTTGTAACAAAGAGATGAAGCAACATTATTATTGTTCAGTGAGCCACGGAATAACAGATTAGAGCAATTAACGTTAGAAGTGCTAAAAGGCGTTTTAATAATTATAAGCATTTGTAATTACGTTAAAACTCCGTAAACGCATTAAACGGTTTCGTGTTGTTCAGCCTATTTTGTTGAGATAAAATAATTGAGGCTTAGTTAAATATATTATTCTTTTAACTTGAGTTGTTATCTTTTCTGTGAAGCTTTGAATATTTTGAATATATGTTGATACTACCATCACATTAATTAAAGTGTGAGAAAGCTATACCTAATGGTTCACCGAAAAAGGTGACCGTCGCGTCTAAAACGGTCCAATCACCAGCATGTTTTCACCTTGACAAATGTTTAAAAAAAATTACTACATCTTATACTGTATTACTGAATATTGTAACAAGAAAACACAATAGAATATTAAATGTCGTCCATCTACCCAACACGACGTCTTGTTCGATTAACATACTGAAACGAGGACAACCAAAGTTTTTTCTTCAAGCTTTTATACTCGTAAGTGCGCGGACTTTCAGCATAACAAAGACAAAACATAATAACATAAACTAAGTATTTATAGGATAAATGCCAGAGTATTTATTTTTATACTAATTGAGGGGATTGTGAAATGTATGCAGATTTCGTAAAGGTATTACTGGGGATTAGGGTGACTATTTACCATAAGTTTCTCGTTGAACAGTTTTATAATTAAATTATCTTCATAGAAAAGTGATACAGTAGCATTATTTCCCTGTGCTATATTTATAAAACAACTTTATCGTTTTCGAGTAGATTACTTTAAAAATATTTAACTTTGCATTAAATACGGTGACCAAAAAATTTAAATGATAGCAGTTGTAGTGTCGATATTAATGAAGCGATACAATTTATTTTGTGTGTTCAGTGTGATACGCTGCCCAACGCCAATGAAACGGAATCGTCGGATTTATAGCGTTCAACTTATCCCATTTTTTATAAAAGTAGAAACAAAATTATATTTATTCACAGCTACCATTTGCTAAGAACATAATATGAAACCTTAAATCTGATTATCATTAATTTAGCTTTAACATTGAGCCGTTAAATACGTGTTGTAAGTAATAAATTATTTGTTAATGATTTAACTTTGTATTAACGATATCTTCGAATACAATGAACATATCTAATTCAACCTTTAAATTCCGATAAAGCCTCCTTATCTATAAAACGGAACGGTATAGCAAATAAAATAGATAGAGTAAGGAGTTTCCGTTGTTTGTTCAGTCTCCCTGATCATTGCTTAGTTGGCTTGGCAGTGATTGCAGCAATTATTCACCTCGCCGCCTCCCCTTTGCAAGCGTAGTCCCGGCCTCCGTCACTCCTCTAACGGCTTCACTTAATCCCGACACCACCGTAAACAAACCTTTAGTCTCAATATTAACAATCTAAAAAAGCTTTCCTAAATAACGCTTTCTAAACGAAAGCCGACAAAATGTCCAGAAAAGAAATGACCTCACTAAGTTCGTGTCTCATCAGCAAAATGCTTTTCGGCCGAGTACAAAAGGAAAATGAATACCAATCCATAAAATGTAATAGCGATTCCCGACAAAGTGAACGACGTAACTAACAAGGCAACAAAGTTTGTGCAAACGGAAACAACGCAAGCCACCTCGCGCCACTTTTATTTGTCATCGATATGGCAAGAATTTAACATACCGATAATGTGTATACCGTCAATGGTGAACTGTGAATTGATTTTAACAATATTGTAAACAATTTAAATATACTCATAATATATGCATCTAGAAATAACCATTTTAGTTTTGTCTCTATCTAAAGTTCTAAATTTTACTATTTTTAATAAAAATGACAACATGGATAAAGTATAAACGAGTTTAATGTAGGAAATCAATAAAGCATGTTTAAGTGGTGGAGTCCACTAGGGTAGGTAAACGATCAAATGGAAAATATGAGCTTCCGTGGGTGCAGTATAACGACTTGACTCGAGTGGCCATTACAGGTATTTTATCATGTCTCCTTTATCCTATTAGAATTGCATTGCATTGTCCAATATCGTGTATTTTTGTTCAAGTGGCGTATCCGATGACATTTTGTTTAAAAATGACGTATTGCAATGGTTTATAATATCAAGAAAGATACGTTTGATAATATGTAAAAAAAAAAGTTATGAACCTCATGATAACTTATAGAATTTACAACTTAAATACACTGTTAAATGTCCGTATCGTAGGAATTATTACATTATAATTATATTCAGACAGCCCTGATTCTGTATGAAATCAGTGACAGGCCTACATTGAAGTATACTATGAACATTAGTCAGTTGACTACATTCTTCTAACTAGACTTCAACAGTGCAGGCATCACTGCTGTGGCAATAGGTGCGGCGTTAGCATTACCAGAATCGATCCTTGTATCTTTTTACTATTCTTGATTTGAACTGAACATATTAAAACTCTTTTGATACAGTCTTCTGTTCTGTTCCATCGATCTTTTTACTCGTTATTCATTTGATCTGATGCTGACCATTCAGGTTATACCAGTCTTGTTATTCGTTTTATAAATTAACGTACTATACCTATTTATAAAGTGAAATGCCTGATGCAATGTAAGTATTGATTGTGTGCTTCAGCGGCCGGAGCGTGGGCGATCTGTTGTGAATCATGGCTTCGACTCGAGTGGCCATTACACATATTTTATCGTGTCTACCACGTTTCGCTTGAATTTTATTGTGCGGCTGGTTCAACACAATTCAACAGCTCATATTGAATATATTTTGATAGTAACGATGAATAAAAATCCAATATCGAGTACCAACATCAACCTTGTTAATTTAAATGAGTGCTATGATTTCGTGCTGTGATTGCGGATGAATCTACTACTGATGCGCTTGTTTTTATCGCTGCAAGCAATTCTTAAATAATTGAATTGTATACGAATTTGATTGTTTATTAATTATGATTATGGTTAATGTTAACTGATATTTATAACTGTCTCTCAATTTAAAGCAAATCTATTTTTAATCTATATTTTGTTTACTTAAATATATAGGGGTAACAGTAAAATTGTATACTAGAGCCATAAACTTACACTGGAGTCTGATATCATCGCATTCAGCTCTTTTCATTCATGTGAAATTATTCGTATGCGAAATTTTCAAATGTGTGAAAAAATATTTTCAAATGTATAACAAAATTATAGGTTTCGATTAATTTTAACCTAGTTAGGTTTTCGTCCATTGTGAGAATTATAGATAAAGACACCAGCTGATGTATTACAATTACTGTGTTTGGCTCCCTATTGGATATGTACCAGACCGAAATCCATCAAATGTTTAAATACAATGTATGAAATATATACCCGGCTAGAAGCCCTCTGCGTGGTAATCTGACAAGTTGATCATTGTGACAAATCAATCATCGTACATAATGATTACTGTACAGAATATAAATACTACAATCAATCTAAGAACTATATATATAATTGATCGCATGAAAGGCAACGTCTAGGAAATCATAAAATGTTTTCACAATATTGTAGCGCGTAATATCTTTTACACGCAATTTTCCAAACCAGTTATCTGAAAAACCATGAAAGGACACAAGCGAGTGTTGATGAACAGAATTATTTTACAAATGTATAAAATATTATTCAGAATTTCAGGTGCCAGCCTGACATCGAATTTGTTAAATACTGATTTGATTTTTTTGTTAGGGACAGTTTAATTATGGCTTCCCACGGTGTGTGATTCTGCGGATCATTTACGCACGCTCGACAGTCACTGGCAGCCAAGCACCGTTCAAAGATTTTCAACGGTGCACGGCTGTCAGTCTTAAGATTCGAAGCCATTCTTTAAATCCTAATTGCAAAGTAAAAGAAAACCTCGGAAATTGCGGACTCGCGGCCGATACCACTCATCGCTTCGGATTTGCCACCGCTACCACATACTATACTCGTCCCATAGTCCGCCGGAGCGGGCTGGTCCGCGTCCATCTGTAATATCACGTGCCATATACGTACGCGTACTCACACACGTACATAGATATACGTACGCTAATAAATATCGAGAAGACATTCCGTAACGGTATTTACGTAACGGAATTGAGGCTTCTAGGAAATGCTTAATTATGCCTACGTATTTCTTGATATTATCATTGGAGTCTGTACGTATTTTACGTGTATGTAACTGTTATAATTGTATTATAGTTTTTGATTAAGTAAACTTATTTTACATCATAAATAGGTTTACTTCATATATATCTATTAAATCATTCCTTTAAGAGTTTATTTATTTAAAAAATGTACCTAACATTCATTTTATATGTAGCTACAAACCATACATCTATACAACATTGAGCAGTGACCGTAACTAGTGTGTTAAATTACTATTAGCTTTGAACAAGTAATTACTGGTAGGTGAGAACGTTTGCGGCCAATTTGTTGTTTCGAAACATTCACAAATTACACGAACTGTTTATAAATAAACAACTTTGAAACCCAAATGGATAGAGTTTTAACAAATTTATTTTACTGTTGATTTTTTTATGTCGACGTACATAATGTTATTACTATTATTATTAATAGAATCCCCATAAGTTAAAGACAATAGTCTTTGCAATAAAAACGTTGTTATATATAGGTAATATTTGTTGATCTATTTAACATTATATGCAATAAACATGCAAATCAAATAATCTCATGAATATTTATAGCCAACCATATAAAGAACTGCAGTACGACCTATGGTCGGATTGAAAATGATTCCTTACACCTCGATCTATGCTAAGAACACAACTAAGAACTTTTGAGACACTAAGAACTTTTTGTCATCGGTAAAATTTCTTTCTAATTAATTTTTAATTAATTGGAATCATTTTTCATATCAAGACAAATAAACATAATATTACGAAGAATGACATATTATCGATATCTCTTAAGCTGGAATATTTTGGAGCGAGTAGCTAAAAGCTACGAAAGAAATATAGAAACTGAAAAGGACAAATGAATGTTTAGTAAATACATAATAACATTCATAGAATTCTTTCAATGTATGACAAGGTGGTTTATTTAATGAAATTATCAACAAGTAATTACTCCAATAAAATTATTTTGTTTGAGATTCTGTCAACATTAAAAAAAAATTATACAAAATCGTAGATAAACTCATTTATCAGTGTTAGACGTAACAAAAGAATCAATGGTTGCAAATCACACGAAATTTACTTATCTTATTCACTCCTTTCACTTCTATTTTGAAATTACTGAATAAGTTTGATAATCATATTGTTTGTGGGCGACATAAAAATAGATTTAAATAATTTTATTCTTTACAATCTTTCACTACACACC
>DWEM01003744.1:0-10357 GCA_018245935.1 Agara belti belti | reverse complement strand
CAGTTGTGTTATGGGCACATTGGTTCGTTCTGTGTCTGGGCAATAAAAATAGCTGTATAAGTATCATATGGTATGTATATTAAGTATGTTTATGAGCTGTCCGGTTATCATAACACAGACATGTAATTGCCTAATTTGTAAACACAGCCGTGTGTGGAATAGTCCCAGAATTCCCCGAATTATATCACACCCAGACATAGAATAAAACAAATGGGAATCGAACCCGTAACCACCGGTTGAACAGCCACTGTAACCACTGCACCAAGACGTCCGTCGAATGCTTTGTAAGACATAGTCTTGCCGACACGTACACGAATATCTATGTACAGTCATGTGCACAGCGCATAACCGTTTATACTAATTGTAATTAAATGCATGTTTATCTAACCATCCAAGTGCGGTACTAAATTAATTTAATTTCATACACACTATCACTGAAGCGATGTTAATCGTAATTTAATACAGAACGCACAATATCTTAATTTCCCCCGCACACGACGCGACGGCGTAAAACAAATTTCGCGCTTCGAATGCGCTTTATTAAATGTGCTGAGAAATATTAATAATATCAGAATGTATTTGTTGTTATATCGCCGATAGCTTAGTACAGCGAGCGTATTGTGTATTTTGTATCTTAAAAATACTTAGTTGTTTCTTTAATAAGTCTTTTAATAGTTTTTTTTATCAGGCTCATGTTTCAGTAATTTTTATTTTGTTTGGATTGTTTAATGGACGCAATAAAGCTAGTTACAGATAATTCATATAACAGCTTAAAGCTTTAATATGACACAATCACCATAAATAAATGAATGCAACACCCGTTAAACACGCTATAATATATATAAATCTTTTCAATATGCAAAATAAAAGACGTAAGAACAATCAAAGCGCAAACAAGAACAATAAACAAGAACAAAGCGTCGACAACCGATAGAACAGTTGGAACATCTTTATTGAAATGTCCTACTTAAGTGCAAAAATGAGTGTTGCAGTATTGTTGGGCAAATAGAATGCGCGACTTGGAAGTGCTGGCGACAGTCGTATCGCGTTATGCTGGCATAGGAAACAGCAGAACAGACACTTAGTGTATGTTTTTATAGTTATAAAATCTGTGTATTTTACAATATTGTCTCCTAAGACAATTTAATTTTGTTTAAGAATCGAATCTTTGAGCTTAAGAAAAGTTTAACTTTTCTTATGACTTGATTAAAGTGGTGATAATGGCGAGACATGGATAATAAAACAGTTTTACAAAAAGATGAATTTGTTCAATGGAAGCGCTGTAAAAATGTTCAAAGCCGTGTCTAAAACTTCTGAACTCTATATCATGGAGACAAAGATATCGACAACCGAGCAAGTTTCAATGCTATCTCCACAAACGAACCCCATTCGTATAGATATCATTCGCTCATCTACAAAGCGTCGAACTGCTAGGTTTCATCAGAAGTTAGGATTTTTGTTTTTATGTCGCACCGCGTTTATTTTATATTTGCGCTCGCATTTCTACATTTAATGTCTATGGCGGTGTGAACGCGTTAGGTTTCAACTTCAACACTTCGTTAAATCTATGAAACAAGTCTCGCATTGGTCATTGTTACGATGCTGTGAATAAATAAAATGACTGTCCATGCCTTTTGGGGAACAACTGGTCAAAGACGAAGATATGAGTTTTGAGGATTCAGAATTCAAAGGATGCAATCCTACTGTGACCGGTTTCAAGTTCCATTGCAATATTTAAAAACCTAATCAAAACGGTGGCGTATCAAAAGATGGTAATGATGATGAACTTTAAGGCCATAGACTTTTCGTTTTGAAAGCAGAACCGTGTCGAGCAGTGGAACAATAAAAGGACAGAAAATGACAAAAAGGAGTGACCGATAACGTAGAATTCCAGTTTATGATTAACAAATACAAAGTACAAGATATGTTTTATTTCAAATCTTTGGAAGTTCCAGTGCTAATTTTGCCTTAAATGCATAATTTCCAAATCCCAAAGGAACGCTCATTCGGACCATAGAACTGCGGTGTTCTGTGACGACATCATCTAGATTCACAAAACGAGAGTCCAATCTACTACGCTGTCAATTGCAGAGGACCAGAATCAACTGGCAAATGAATCCGTGAGAGCGTTTGTAAATGGGCACGAATCACACGCGACACCGTTGATCGATCCTCATGAATATTCAGCTCGGACGCAATTAGCGCGCTCCATAGTTTTGAGCCGTCCGCCAATTATATTGCGGAGTCAGTCTCCGCACTTTTTGCTGAGCACACCCCATTTGAATAGTGAAGTGTGACCGAAACTGCTTGAGTTGCTCGTAAATCACCAGCCACCGAAGTGGGACGCTTGCCAAAAAGTGTCACTTAGGTATTCGGATGTTTCGCAGCGCTTGTAAAACTGCCTGCAACGAAATGTTGCTCTGAGGGCGTTTTAAATTGCTACGTAAACTCTGCGATACGTATTCCTGCAATACAATAACGGTAACGAATTAGCAGATGGGAATAATGTCAAGTCATTTTTGAGTTTACCCACGAGCTCATTTGATTATTAGTGCAGCTTTGAGTTTAACACGCTTGTCTAGATAGTCTCTCTTCGCTCTCGTCTTCAATGATAAGGCACAGCAAAGTGGATTGCCGTCTTTGAAGACTGATATTTTTGTTTCAATAAAAAGGTCATTTAAGCCATGGATTATTCGGAGCTAAAGAAGCTAAGTTAAATAAACATTGAACAATTTGAAAAGTGTCTATCATTATTATTACATTTCACCTGCAAAAGTGAACTCGAATAGCTTACATGGAATATCTCGTCCGTATTTATTGTCCGTAAAATCCCCGAGCGTTTTGCATACAGACATGCCTTCCAAATCAAAGTCGGGATTTGGGATTTTCCGAGCCAAATCAAACTTTGGGCCTGAGCTCATACCGGAATTAATTTCAACGTGCCCAGTTGACAAATGATTTGTCGGCTGCCATACAAATATGACATCAACAGCCTTGCAAACTTAACACGGATAATAATTTACGTTTTATATCGTTTCTGGTCCATGATCTTGAAAGATAGGGAAGCTTCTTTTAAGCAATTCAGTGGTTTGGAGATCAGTCACCCACTTTGAGGGACTATGGCCTTAAACCTCATTATGAGAGACCCTTTTAATGCAGTGGAAAAAAGTAACGTAATACACAAAGCTCTTTAAGCCATTAAATCCAAGAATAATTTCAGGCTCTATTGTACATTGTATTTATAGGTGACGGTAATCGCATTGTAAATAGTACAAAATGTTCCCGAGTAAACATATAAATGGCGGTAAACCAAGTTAATTTGAATGCTGTATACGTTCCGAATCCGAACCGCCAAAGGCTATATTACCGCCGTGCGGGAGTAATATCAATGCGCTTACATTAATTACAGCCAATCGTGTTCCAGATGCTCCATTGTTTGAGAGCCTTTGTGCAGGAGACATCTTTAGAACATAGTAATTTAATAGAACAAAGATAGTGGGGTATGCGGTTACAGTGGCGAATTGTTTGAATCGAGATAAAAATGGACAACCTGCTCTCGAAATATCCAATACATATATAGTTTTAGAATATAACTAACGTGAATAAGGTTTATAATAATAATGAAATGGTTACTATGTGTAGAAATTCCTTAAACTCAAGGTTCTGCAAACGAAGGTTTCAAATATTGCTTCAAAGCCAGCATGGCAATGTTTTTGATCATGCTAATTGAGCTGTTGGACCCTGAAATTGTGAAGACAACGATTAGGACTCTAAACAGCTCTAAGAAAAATTTCAAAAAATTCTTAAGTCTGGAAGTATTTAGCTCTTAATATTGGTTTTGATTGATTTTTGTGGTAACGAACTAACAAACATTACCTCAAACTCTTATTAACTCTTCCTTGAACCCAAATCTCAGAACAGGTTTCGCCGTTTGCTAAATAAAACAATTATCTCTTTTATGCGATAAGCGGACTCAATACTTATTTAAGTAATTAAGAAGATGATATTTTTACAATGTTACCAACACTTCTGTTAATCTTTTTCATACTCATAACGCAAGCTTTTAATATCTTATTTAAGTGATTGGTATACTCGCTTTCTATTGGACTACAATGGACCATGTGACAGCATTTTTGCGTGATGACAGACAGAAATGGTGGCATACCGTCCTTAATAAGGACACTTCGTCTTAATTAAGATTTAATTGTCGAGCACCATGAGGCGGTGTAATGGTTTTTGTTTACGCATCTCAATTAGTTGAGTCAATATGTCGGTCGGATTAAAATAAGCGGCGCCGTCATTGTTACATGTTTGTTCAAGCGAACATAATCTCGACAGAATTTTAGGTGGATGACACATTATTTAACGTTTATTAAGTTACTAGCGGCCCGACCCTGCTTCGCACGGTAGTACATCACTCTGTTCTATTTGCCAATAATTTCCAATACCAAAAGATTTTTTGGTATTTTCTTTATACGTTGGATTACATTATCGAAATTTTCATACGGATCCCTAACTTTTTTGAAAATATTCTATCGCCTATGCTCATCAGGGATAATATAGGATTCTATTGGTAAAATAATTTTTCCAATCGGTCCAATAGTTTCAGAGCTTATCCAATGCAAACAAGCAATCAAATATTTCCTCTTTATAATATTCAATTAGATTATTGTTGTTTTACAATCACGCTACGTTCTCAACGGTGTGGCAGAGAGCAAAGATTGCCGAATATATATCCTTGACGTGCTTCTTCTACACTAACCCTCTTCATACATACGCGCGTCTACGAGACTCTTGACTCTCCCAACCGGTGTCTGACCTATTTAGTCGAGAACGGAAAGACTCGCTCAGCACCAGCGAAAATCGTCGTTCGGAATATATAATTGACGAGCACACACTAGTCTCTCGGTCTAGTGGTTGACGACCCTGACTCTTGCCAGAGGTCGTGTGTTTGATTTCCACCAACAAACATTTGTGTGATAAGCACATTTATTAGGTATATGTCTGAATGCAATAAAAATATCTATATAAGTGTTATATACTTATAGTGTACATAATGGTTTGTCTGTTCTTTCACCCCAGTTCAGGCTTTGGGAAGTTTGAAATCAGATAGTCACGTGTGAGGATATCTCAATATATTATTATTATACATAGTGCAATACAGATCGAGATACGGAACTAACGTTTCGTATGTACATAGAAGTTCAGTCCGTCAGTGCTATCTGTCTGTCGGTTACGTTATAAAACTCTCAAGGTCACTCCCCTAACACTGCGCCGAACTGAAATTTATGAAACAGATCCCTTAACGTATGTATTGCAATAAATGAGGGTAATACGAAATAATTTCATGGCCCTCAGTCACGAATAGGCCGACATACATCAGATAGGAGCACTGCGCACTAACGTTTGCGCGTACGGCAATATTACCATTAGGAGATAATAGGTATGCAGTACAAGTTAGGAGCTTAGTATTTGCTAGTGGGTCTTGTATAGCCCGAAGGGCGCACAAAGCCGAAGAAGCCTAAAACATGTATGACCTTCATTGAGTGTGTGTATATACCGCATCCGTACTACTATTATAAATGGGAAAGTGTGTTTGTTTGTCATTCGTTTAAGACAAAACGGAGCAACGGATCAATGTGATTCTTGGCATGGAGATAGTTAAAGGGTTGGAGAGTGACATACGCTTCTCTTTTTTGCGGGAAAAAAACGAGTTTTTACAGGAAACCTTTTTAAGTAAATTAGCAATACAGACGGTGTTACGGGCGCAATAATGGTATGACGTGCCAACAACACTAAATCAATAGATAAACAATCGTTCAAAATAAATCACAGACATTGACTGGCTTGTTGAGCGAGTGTTTAGAGACTCTGACTGCAAACCGCGGGGCGTAAGTTCGATTCCCACGCAGCCTAAAAAATATTTGATTAGGAATCATATTTATATACGATTTAGAAATGCCTTGCCTTGTACATAGGTATTTTTATAGTTAATTGAAAGTATAATAAAACTGATGTCGCTTAAACCCTATGTCTTGAACCAAACGCGATATATGAGTGCCCTCCAATTTCTATTACCGCTCATTAATGGTCGAGATAGCTACACTTAATTATGTTACGAATTTCATTACGTATTTTTATAAACTTGAGTGTCGGTATAATATTGTTGTTATAACATCAAGAAGCGGTTCAGGTGTCTACACTTGGGCGAAAAATTGTTTTTTTATTAAAATTCTTACATAAAAATTACTAAAATTAAATTTGCTTTACACGCTGTTTCTGTAAAGTACTAATTCTTAAAATTCTTAAAAGATATCTTAGGACGATTTCAGACACGGCTGTCGGATTCCAAATTAGGCAATTAAATGCCTGTGTTATGGTAACCAGACAGCTGATAAACTTACTTACACATATATACTATATAATACTTATATATATATATTTTATTACACCCAGACACAGAACAAAAAAAAATCACCGTAAAAATGTTTGTCTTGGCTGGAAATCGAACCCACGACCTCCGCTTCTGCAGTCAGGGTTTCTAACCACTCGACCAGGAGGTCAGTATAACTAAGTATCGTCAAAGCATAGATAATATAAATTCAACAAAAGCGTCGTCTTTAATATTTATATGTAGGTACTTAGTCTTGCCATATATAGTGTTACAAAGAAAAACAACATTTTAGAATGTATATTGGCGCGAAAATAAAAAAACACAATGAACAATCATATAAAAATGACAGATTCCAAATTCAAAAGTGATATTTTGTTTTTTTTAAATTATAACAGTATTTATGGCCAGACCATGTACATCTAATGTTTAGCACGAGTTCAATTACTAAACGCTTTCAAACGGGTGTAATATAGAGAGAACTTGAATTTAATGACGGCTCAAATGACCCTCTGTTCCGTCCCTCTTAGTACATACCTTTTACTAATCGACTTGTTTCAGCGTCAGCTTGTAAGCGATAAACGAGCTTCTCTTTTGATAGAATCTATACATATAAATAAAATTGAAACGTCTGTCTGTGATTTCAAAATATCTGTATTTCTTAAGTGCTTTTTTTTTAAATCTTTGTCTGCCTTTCTGTGTGTCCGCGCAAATCTCGGGAACGGCTGATGCGATTTTAATGGGACTATCACCGGAAGAAACATATAGGGTACTTTTTATCCCAAAATTCCCACGGGTACAGGACTTAGAAACCTGTTCCCAGCACTGGGACGAAAGAGAGGCTGCAGCCAAACGTGCCAAAGAAGGCTAAACTTAGACTGTCATCTTTACATTCGCAATTATGTATCAAAGCTTGAAAAGGTTGAAAAGTTACGAAGTGAAATTCAAGGGGAAATGTGATATAATGTATGATTATTAGTGTGAGCTGAAGTCTGCCAAACGAATGCTATAAATACTGGTTACTAGCTACACACTATCTATCGAACCAACGCCTTACCAACCCGGTTCACACATTTCTAGAACCTTTGATCTACTCGTTTCGTTTTTGAGGATTAGGGTTGATGCCCTTAACACGAAGGCTTTAGACATATCCTCATTAATGATATCCGTAGCACGGTTTGTTCCTTTTATAATGGTGCTCACAAGTACGTATTTACGAAATGTTTGTTACGTTCTGAATTTGACTTTACAATCTGATTATATATTTATTACGAGCTGTGCCCTTTAACGTTCGTTCCTTCGTTCGTTCGAAAACTGACTTGCATAGGCAAAATTTCGCTCCGTTGGTTTACATTATTGTAGTTTTCGTAAGGATCGCTAATTTGTTTGAAAATAAAATGTAGCCTATGCTACTTGCTGATAATGTAGCTTTCTATCAGTGTAAGAATTTTGAAAATCGGTTCAATAGTTTTTGAGTTTATTCAATACAAACAGACAAACAAATCTATCTTCTTTATAATATTAGTATAGACATACATAATTGCAAAGATAAAGATAAAAGTAAGGAACACTTAATTGTAATCAATAAATCTGTGTATCTTTGTATTCATTCATTTTTGTCTGTATATCTAAAGCAGAGGATTCTTATGCGAGACTATGTATGTATAACCTTATTATTACCTTTGTTATCCCTATGAACAATATATTCTATAGTTAAGTAATCGTCTATATCAAGTACTAGCAAATCAACATTATAACACTTTTTTTAATGGACAGTTCTTTCAAGGTCCCGCGCAAATTGTTTTTCAGCGCCGACAATTATATAATGCCTCGTCACTTTTGTGTGAAACTTAGCAAAGAACAAAAAACAATAACAAGAACATGTCACGACTGCCTCGAGTTTTGTTTTCACGGAACAATTCACGTCTTTTCATGACTACCTTGTTGTCTCAATGCTGGGGTATTATAACTTGATATCCTTCTTTCCAGTTCCCTTAGGATTAGACCATTTTTCTAGAAGTTTACGGTTCCCGTTTTGCGCCCGTAAACTAATTACGTACTAGTATATAGTAGTACTGAGTACATTGTTATTACCCACATATTATTGTAACATCTTTAGGAGGTTTATAATGCACCTTGAAGGGCTCATGTAGGGCTTACTGATATTTTACAGATCGAAATACTAAAATTGCAAATGCAACGTTATCGCTGAGTGACATAGGCTATATTTTGTTTGAAAATGTAACCCAAAGTGTAAATAAAAGACTAATATTCCTTACATCGCGTGCGCAGCTAAAACTATTTATGATAGAACAAAGTATTGCACTATAGTTTTGCTGAACACATCATTATCCACAAAAAGTTTACCCAGCTTAATTACAATAGTTTTTTGATGGATCGTTGATAATCTAATATCTAATATAAAAATCTCATCTGAAACGGCTTTACCAATTTTTATGAAATGTTGTGTGTATGTTTAGTAGATCTGAAACTAGGCCATAGGCCTATTATTTATTTTAATTTTATACCCTTAAGTGATTAGGGTGGCTCTATTAAAATTTTTTGTGAATTTTTTTGGACATTGAACATTTTTTTGTATCTTTTTAAAATTAGGCATAAAAATACCTATAACCTCACATTTACAAACAAACAAAAACATTCCCATACACAATATATTCGTAATTTTTGATTTAACAACCGAAAATATTCACTAGAAATAATTTATATGGCAGTTCAACGTTTGCCGAGTCAACTAGTATTATATATGTACCAGTGTCAACGACATCCAATGACTTTCAAAAGATAAATTTTGCTCTTTTTATTTTGTCTCTTTTTCACCATAACACTCCGTTCCTATTTTCGAATTCATGAGGCGATCACCTACATGGTTAAAGTTTCTTTGTGGTGCCCTCGCTTCATAAAATATTATCATAAGACTGCTCTATAAGTGCTACTACATCACACTATATCTTCTGCAATATTAAAATTGTACCTTGATATGGAAATATCTGTTCTTGACGACATTTTTGGAAAATTGTTTTATGTATAAGTAATGGCGTCACATTTGTGGGTTCCAAAACACGTTTCGGCATTCTCCCGACGTCGCATTGAACTTTTATTCTATATAGCATCGCTGGCTTATGAAACATGCTTTAGCATTACCTCCAAGGCAGACACATGCAACTTTTGGTCTTTATAAGGTTTTTGCATCCCCAAATATTTCAGAACTGCTTTGAGGTCACATAGAACTTTTAATCTTTATATAGTTACTGTATTCTTAAGCAGGTTTTGGAGGTTTCTCTCTCAATCCCACAGGTCAATTAAGACCGTATATTTATATTAACAGCCGCAATGTTAAAAGGCTTTTTAGTTCTACTTTAAATCATGAAATTAGAAACGTTAGGGTGACAGGATACTATATACTCCTGAAGTAATCTGGTTTAAAGCTGCACTGACTTACACTTTCCATTACCACTTCCGCATGAGTTACTCGCCAACGTGTCTGTTGAAAGTTTACAATCCGCCCAAAGCTTAACTACTGTAATGTGCTTTCTGAAATACGCAAAAGCTTATACATTTCTTTCCATTGAATAATCATTGATTGTAAGCTAATCAAATACCCAAAGAATTCGTATTTTGTATTATTACTTGACTGGTTTGTTAAAAGGTGCGGTGAGAGCTCTCTTCCACCATTGGGAGAGCTTCGGTGCGGTGCGTGATTACCCATCCGTGCAAAGCTACCTTAGAATGGATCACACTTGTTTGTAAAAAGTCTTTTTTCTGTCTCGCCTTAAAGAGTCCAAGATATTTCTCGGGAACACAGATGTTCGTTGCTTAAGTGTACATATCTATTAGGATATACTAAAACTTGGGGTTCTCATAGCAAGTTTCATGTTCCACATTAAACGCAGTACAAGTTACTAGAATACTCACACTTTGTCGTAACTAAGGTATGTTGGACAAGTT
>DWEM01003743.1:0-10358 GCA_018245935.1 Agara belti belti | reverse complement strand
CGCTCGGATCGAACATAGAAGTGTACATGATAATTATATGGTTGCGAACTCATTACCACTGCTATTGACCTTAGCCAAGGCGACCAGTCTGTTTATCGACAGCTTAACACCTCTGCGCCGCGCACTTTTTCTATTCGTTTTTGATGTGGTAATAAACAGTCTGTTAAAATTGGCGCCATGGTTTGGAGTTCAAGTACCCTCGACTGCACGACTTTGCGCCGCGGCATTAGTAATTTCCATTTTAAAATCATTACAATATACGCTTCTTAATAATTTTATAAAAGAAGTGGTTTAAATGGAATAGAATTAGACAATCCATACATACCTATGAATATAATTGAAATGTCTGTCTGTTATTTCAAGACAACTCGTAAGATTTCTCAAGTGCCTATAGTTGTTTACATGATATCAACATATAAACAACCGTTTTTTAAATTCTTGCCTGTCTGTCTTTCTGTTTGTCCGGCGTAATATTTTCAACGGTTTAACGGATTTTAATGAGCCTTTCACTGGAAAATAGAGGAGTTTATAGATCTACGTATAACCTAAATTTTATGAAAAAAACATTTAAGGTTCAAGAGCGAAAAACGAAAATCTCTTTTAAATTAGCCAAAATTTCAATTTGCGTGTCTACACAAATACTATTAAACAGATTTGTATGAAATTTGACACACAGATTGTCTATAAGCTTGTTTAACGCATAAGACATTTTTTATCCCGATATACCGACGAGATCGCGCTACACGAGTAGCACCGCGGGGCACAGCTATTTGCTTAATATAATTGGAAGTAATCAAATTAACATACACTGTTGTGAAGATTAAACCAAAAGACGGATGTTTATAAATGCAGTCATTGTTGAATTTAGGGTATAAATACATACATATATAGATTAAGAACGACGGTGATTGTTTGAATAACACGGGCCCAGGTTTGCTATAATTATATCGATAAGCAATGATAATGTTTTACAATACCTTAAATGCGGTATGCGTGACGCGTGACGCGTTTCTATATATTACGATAATAATAAAGAAAATGGTGTTATGGATCTGAAGTTTTATATTATTATCGTTTTGATATTATCATTATTATTATATTAGTAACCCCGCCAGCATTAAGTTTATTACGTCTCAACCAACTTTTTAGCAAGTTAGCAGTTTTTGCAGTTCGTAATACAGTTCCTAATCCTGAAATCAACTTGTCTTAATTTTTTTTTATTTTAACCAATACGACTAAGTTTCAACACCCATGGTGCCAAGGCTAAGTTGTAAATATGGTAAACCATAAATTTGATGAAATCTCTATTGCAAAGCTGTTGTTTGCCTCTATATATAAAATAAACTTCATCACAACAAGTATGAGATCAGTCAGTCAGTATTACAATGACTATATTGTTTAATCACGTTTCGTTATTACATCTTTGAATTAACGTCAATTCCGTTGCGCTTTAAAATGTATTGAAATAGATAATATTAGATGTAGGCCATTGCAAATATCTGTCGTTAGAAAGCAAACCCATCTGGAAAGTTTAACTCAGGGCGGGGTCTGCTCCTGGAAAGCCAGCCGCTACATAGTAACGTTTTTAAAACCTTACCCAGGTTCAAAGATTCGGAATGTTAAGTCATTCATTTACTACTCGTAGTATTAACTATTGTCAACGATTTAGGAATATCAAAATTTATCTAATTATGTTTTGTATCGTCGAGTAAAATTGGTCACTCACGTACAAAAAACGGATTGTACATTCATCAACCTGAAGTACAGTGACATGGTGAAGTGAACCCGTCTTTTAGAGGTACGTCCATTAATCACGTCAAGCTCAAAACCGGGGGAGAGCGTTGAGAAAAATCACGAAATATCACAAGGTGAGTGTTCTCCTAATATTAAAGATAATGTAAAGCTATAAATCGTAAATTGAAAGCCTTTTTTTAAAATATATATTGCACCAAAAAAATTACTAACATGAGAGGGTTGGTTAAAAACTTTCCAAAAGAACCCGCGATTAATAGGCGGATACCGCGTGAGAAAGTGTTGTGTGGAAGGACCATTGAACGGGCATCGATAGATTTTTTGTCTTGTGTACACTAAGTGTCCTTTTTAAAGTTACTAAATTTCGGCGTTCAAAGGACGACAGTAAACAAGCGGTGCGTCGTTTTTTAAAGAAAACATTACAACAACTCAGGGCGACCCACATTGATAAGAGTAGACGCGAACAAACAACGCGCAAGGGGAAATTAATTGGTACCCATTTGCGCTGGAAATGTTGTTTAGTATAGCGCAGTACCCCAGCTGTGATAATTAACAGAACAATATTAAATTTTCGGGGTATTTCCACTTTAAACTAAAATACACAAAAATCAAAGTACAGTCTCCTTTTCTTACGCTAATTTCGGAGTTAACTTCTTATTAGATTTACCAAATCGAATTCTAACTAATAACAATTTTAACAGTGCTACCAAGTGGACGAGTTGATATATCAATACGTTAAAATGTATGTGTCTCACTAGAAAACTGACACTTAAAAAAAGAGACATGTAGAAAAAGAACTACGAAATGCCAAACATGTCTTCTTTACAGCAAAAAACAACAAAGACGGTTGCGGAACGAAATGTAATGGCATTAAAACCGTATCTACCAACCTATATACATCTTCATTCGGTCCTAAGAACTGTAGATCTTATTTAAATCATTGTGATTACACCAGTCTACACCTCTTCTCTGACAATTAACTGAACTGCATGGAATTTCCGGGTACCTATAATTAAACTGAGTCGCAGCAGATTGATATGGCCCTAGATATTTCACAATTACATATGATACATTGAAGATTGTTTATAGAGTTTTAAATAAGAATACGGAATTGTTAAAACCGATTATTATTGGCCGCCAAAAATTTACATAGGTAGGTACTTGTAGATTGAGTACAAAATAAAAGTAATAAAATAATATTACTGGCATTATTGAATTAAATCGTTCGCTTCTACCGTTAACATGTTTTTATGTCATAAATTATCTGTTAAGTTAAGCAACAACGAGCGCCGTAGTTGGATGGGTCCTTGTGACACTTATGGAACTCTGGTTGATACTATTAAATACTTGGTGATGTCGATGATTTAGGTCTTCAAGGCGGGTTTACTCACGTCTCCATCAACATAGAAATTCCAAGAATTCAATTTAAAAAACGTGGGGCGCCGTTACATTATACTCTTGCGAACAACTTATGGTAACTTATTTAATATACCAATTCTATTCCACATTACCCATATTATATACATTTTGTTCATAAATAAAGACTTGAAAATCGTTCTGATACGTCTCAAGTGTTCTTAGATAATGTCGGTACGATAATACACTGAATATTTTTTTTTATATAATACAAAAACAAAATGCCATGTACAATTTTAAAATGAGAGATTGATATAATATTACTTCATATTATAAGTATCTACCTATATAGACGTAGGTATATGACTTTAAGCAGATCACCTGAACAAATAATAGACTGAGTTTACTTACCGAAGACAGAGTTGCATTTCTGTGTTGTTTACACTAGCAAAAAGGGGTTTTTGTCCCGTTTACATATAAATGTCATGATTTAGCGCAAAACTTGTTAGAAGTCATAAGTACGTGGTAAACTTCCTTGAAGATCCTTAATTTTTATGATAACCGATAATGGAACGCAAATGAAAATGCTTGAAATTATACGAAACAGACGGCACACGGCTTCTTAATTTTGTTTCTATTACTACCATTTCCAATTATTATAATCCTTTTAAACAGTGTTCGTCCATAGAACATACCGGAAAAGCTTATAATAGGTCCATTGTTATAATAACAGTCACGAGAGCGCTCTACACAATTAGAAAATAGTCAATGATGTAATAACCGCACGCCTTCAGATTTAGTTTCATTTTGCTGCGCGCAATTAGTGCTTAACTACACACAATACAAAGAGTACAGCTATCCATTGTCATCTCACATTATATTTTTAGTGTTATTCTATGTATTATACTGATTTCACACGTCTAAATTATTAACTGCACTGAATATAGCTCAAGCGGCCTTGCGTTTATTTATTACCTATAATACTGTATCGTATTCTTTGATGGCCTGATATTAAATTGATTCACCTTCTGAATTGAAGCTATAAATATATCGTTACCAAACCGATAAATAGTCGTGTGGAGTTATTGCTGACCAGTGTTGGCTGTGCGCCCTTCCTGTATATAAAGCACACTCAGTAGTGGCAAATGATACACGTCGATGACATTTCTCTGTCAGATGAGAGCATCAATTACGTCTTATTGTTAGTTTGTCTTCTATTTAAGAGTACCAATATTCCTTCGCTAACTCATATTGTGGATTCTTATTTGATTTATATCATAGCTGTAGTTAAATCACTAAATTATTCAAACAACTTCTTCAAACGCCTTCAACTATTTTGTAGTTGAAGGTAACCCAAATGCAAAAAAAAAGATGACAAGTGACAGATGGTAGGAATTTAAAAGTGTGAACGAGAATAATTTAGAGAACGGGATGTGGCAGCGATGCCGATATACATAGATACCTATAATAATTGTAAATCGATATACAGAATTAACTTACATTTATTGGAAAGAAATCAGTTTTATAATAATGTCGTTTTATAATTTCTGAAATAAATCAATAGGAAATTGTAATATACATTTAGAATACATATGAAAACTTTGTTCATTTGTTTTTTTTGTCAAGCAATAAAACATACATACATAATTTTACCAAAGTGTTACTCAAAAAATGGAAATGAAAAGTGCAAACGGTATTTCTTATTAGTCATCGTGAAAAATTACGATACACTAATCTTCTCACGCGCGTGTTTGAGGGAAAGTTACGCAACGCGTATCGTGGTTATCGTACGAGTAGGTGGCAAAGTAAACCGCAACGAAACCAACACCGCATTAGCAACTTGCGCGCTATATAAGCTTCCATACAACAGTCTTCGCGTATTGCTTCATGATGATAAATATTTTGCAAATGTTAAGCGACAAGGGCTGAGCGTTCCGTGCGCACACCTTGTTAGTACATAAAAAGGAATTTCAAAACGCCGACCGCAAGGCTCGTCTGGCATCTCGTGTTTACATTAGACGCATAACTCGCTGATGTCATACGCGAAACCTAATTCTGATGAATCATGAGCTTTTACCAGCGATGCACCGATAAGCGTTGTATCCTGCATGTGTGATATCACGGCGAGGCGCTCGACATACCGAGTCCCACGTGTTACTGAAGTTATTGATGGCAACTGTGGGCGCATAATAACTGGTCCGGCTGAGGCGAACGTTTAGTTACTGATTGTCCGCTACGGGGAGCGCGTGTCGCGAGCTGCATGAAGCCGGTATTGCGCGGGAGCACAATCGACGAACGTTTTAATAGACACTTCAAAGTCTGATTTTACACAAATTGGACCTGATTTAGTGCATCAGTTTGCAGTGTGTGTTTCTACATTGGATGATTTCGGAAAGGTTCCAAGTGAAACTGAGAAATCCACGAGCGCAGGTGCATTTGTTTACTTGGTTCGCATAATGTTTATTACTTTTTCGTTTTTGCAACGAGAATAACATATTTCATTTTATAAAACGCGTAATCTGATTTTGATAAAATTTCATTAACACAAATATTGCATGATGTCACGTATCTTAAATTAATTTTATCAGCGACTCCTGTTTGTTTTGAACACGGTTGATCGGTAAATATTGCCGTAGCGTTTGTTACGTCTTTAAAAACTGTTTGATGCGAAATATTTATTTGATTGCGAGTAAGTATTGCTTGTAAAGCAAACGTGACACATTTTGTAAACATCGTTAGCGTTTGGTTAGCGTCCTCGTATACGGTTACTATGGTGCGCTCGAACATACAGGTACAAGACTGCGCTTTCAATTTTATGACCTATAGGTACTAGTTATTGATATTATAAAACTCCTCGCGATCTACGTCAGCTTGGAATAATCTTTTTGGAATTTTCGTCACTTAACTATTTATTTTCTTAAGTAACATGCATATTTTAAATTAATAATATCATTATACATATAAAATAGTGTTATTTCAATCATGTAACAACTATCCTGCGTGTACTTTAAAACTAAATTTTGACATATCTTACTCTCTTTAATTGTAAAAGAATCTGAATTATAATACATAAATTAACTGTACTGTAACTACGAGTTTTTAATATTACCTAGATGACTTAGCCATATTAACTAGATCTATTGTCTATAGTTAACTAGTTTTAATGTATTCATCGCGTTCATTTTAGAATGATGTTACGTAATAAAATATACGTACACCAAGAAAAACTTCCAATGCTTCTTAGTATTCAAACGGTACGCATCGCAAATGAATCTGGGAAATACGGATGCATATACTGCAAGTTTTATAATAAATATAGGTATATAACCACATTAAAATTTGGTAGAATGAAATATATTCTTGGCGCGATTTCTTTAACGATCCGCTGTCACTAAAACGCAATTCAGAGTGCAAGGACCAACGTTAGAGCCAGCATCGGAGGAAGTGTGTCGTTAGGCCACACTGGCAGGACCCACTCTGCTCTATTGATTAATCAAACGGTTTTATTGCATAATGACCACGCTGAAAGATTTGTTTGAGAGTTTGAGCGACGATTCTGGGCACCCAAATATTTTTTGTCTATCAGTTGTACCTAAACATCAAATTTTTCTAATCATTAAACTAATACCGGTTTTTGTACCAGTTGTAATCATAATTTTTTCCTAATCTTTAAACCATTACCAGTTTTCTACCAGTCATAAACAACAATTTTTTTCTTCTCATTATACCGATACCAACAATTTTAAATTGCATTTGCGGATCCCGTATCTGATGCTGCCAAGATATTAATTACACAAGTCATACGAACTACAGTTATTTAAATTAATTCCATTCTAATTTTATAAATCCCATTCTAAAATTCATAAAAAGGCTGTCATATTGACCACACCAAGAAAGTCCTTTATAATAGAATGAAAAACCAATACCAGTTTTTTTATAGATATTCTATAATTTATAAAGATCTAGAACATTTAAGCATAAATTAATTATTTTCTAATAACCCATTTGCATTACCTATTTCAAAGTATGTGGTAAAATAGATACATATGCTTGGACATTGCAATTAGTCGTATTTGATTAAAAGGTTTCATACTTGATATCCGTGTGTGTACCTACTCTTCAATTCGTGTTGTAATGGGTATATAGGAATAAACTGTGTAACTTGTAATTATTGATATCATGAGACCGGCTAGATTATTACTTAAATTGGTATGTAACATAAACGCCACGACTAGAAATCTAGTCCCTGACTGTTAGATCCACGCTTAGCGTGCCGTGACCCCTGATTGTTGACCCTGCGCACGGAAGAAGTTAATCACGAACCTAGTCCCAAGATCCAGCACTACTTCCGTATACCATGAGAAATATTATGACGACACCATTTGGTGCGATTTTCAAGCTCGGTACAATATAGACGTTTAATGCCTATTTACAAAATTGTACATGCCCAATGTCAGCCATTTTACGTCTACCTTCCAAAACGTTTTAAAAGAATCGTCATTTCTGTTAGACGGTAAAACAGCAAGTGTCGGAACTTCTGCGGAGCAACTTTGGACGACATACAGGGAAATCCTTTACTCAGTCTTAGGTTCAATATGTAAAAAAACTCGTATTTTTGCTGATTCCTGTTGCAATGTAATAATATTATATTGCTATGTACCACTTTAAAAGTGGATAACTATGAGGACGTATACAAGAAAATCAAGTAAAATCATCGCAAGCTGCACAGAAATGGAAGGAATGGAAATGTGTTTCCTTACTTACTCGTAGTTTATGATAGGCAGCTACATATTAGACAATAACATAGTAGACAAGCTTTGTATTAATTAATTAATGTAATTTTATATAATAAATAGGTACTCCGGCAAAAATCCCGTTTAATTAACATTTAACCCCATTACTGTTTAATTGAGATTTTTGGACTTTCCAACATTCAACTAACCTACATTTAGATAAAGAGTATAACATTTGGAAAATACTCTTAAGTGTTACACAAGTTATTCTTATGCATGATGCGTGCTTCTCCGTAGCAATTAGTAGGAAATATTAAGTTGTTTACGTCGCGTAAGTTAAACAATTTAATACGGTCTTTTAGCACTGGGAACATATAGAAATTACTTTGTAAAATAATGATATGTCGTATAAATTAATGTTTAATCATTTATACGAGACAACTGTGTATAATAAATTAATATATATCAGCTTAAGATGGATTTCTATCGGATAATTAGTAACGATGTTATAAAAACACTAATTATCGATGCCCAAACTCTACCAAAGTGCCGATCTTCAATTTTGTACGTTTTATTAACACGACAATCTTAATAGTTGACAGTTTACTTTCCATTTATTTCTTTACTATAGAGCCAAGTTCTGTACAATGTGTATGTAACAAATAAGCTTACTTGTTGACAAACTAAATAGGTACATTGGATCATGTAATGAAATGGAAAGAATCCGTTTGCGGATACGATAACAGTAACACGACACTACGTCAGGTTGAGACCGTTCTGGCAGCGGCAGTAGGTATGTATATGTAACTGACAGTAACAGTAAATAGCTTTCAATAATTACATCATTAATCCGATACATATTCATAAGGTTGAATTATACAATTATGATACAATTGGTATATAAGCAAAATTGTCTTAACTTTCTTTACGTAATATTGTACCATCACTAAGTAAACTGAATTTCCTTTGCTCATTTCCTCAATAACGTCTTATCATTCGCGTGTTTCGTTAACAAATAACAACAAATATTAACTTTCGAGGAATCAATCAAATAAACATATATCATACAAATATATACAGCACTATTAGTTACCGACTACTCCTTAAATATCTTATGAGTAAACAAGTATTAATTTGGAAACCATTTTTCTAAACTGGAAACGATGAACCAATCAAGTTGATTATTTATTACATGTAGATATACTAGCGCCAGAATTTTCCCGATTTCACCGATATAGTGAACTATGATGGGAGAATGTAAGTGGTAGAGATAAAAATGCGTCCTACGAATTGAATTAGAACCAAATAAAAATGTTATCTTAATTCAAGCTGCGGGCCGGGCGGAGCTTTATTGATCGGGTTCACGACCACAATAAACGCGGAGCATTGAAAGAATGCTTTCCGGAAACATGTGATCGAAATTTCAATATAAAATTGCCATAAAACCACAGAAGATACTGTCTCCCGTGTGCCTCTTAGCATTTTTCAGATAAGACTACATTAGTCGAACAACTGCCTAAATCAAGAATTTCGAATTAAGTACATATTATTACATATATTACTTTCTATCGGTTATAAGAAATGAAATGAAAATGACTAGACTATTTGAATTTTTAAGCCATGAGCAAGTACGTACAGCTGTATTTAATGTATTACATTGCTTTTAAGCTGTATATTACGATATGTAATATCAATGTACACAATGACTTCACAAGTTCACACAGTGTAGAAATGTCGACGTGATGTGGACTACGTGCTCGGTTATAGACTGCTCTCACCGCAAGCGCGCGCAGAGATCACGTTACGATGTCGGAATGAAGACAATGGGTCCATCTATTGAGCACAGGTGACATGAACTAGGCGCAATATCCACTTGAAACATCGAATATCTTCGAAACGCAACAAATTCGATATGTTTTTTTTTTCGACCCTTTTGATGGTCCACTGCTGGACCGAGCCTCCTCACATAGTGAGAGGGATTTAGGCCAGTCCACCACGCTGGCCAAGTGCGGATTGGTAGACTTCACACACCTTAGATAATATTATATAATACGTACATACGTACGTTAATTAGATGTCTGGTCACTATAGTAAAGGGCTCTGCCTAGTTTGAGATCAGAACGGCCGCGTGTGAGGTGTCCCAAGACATTATTGAGATGTCTCACATATTTTGTTGGAATGTGTCCGAAATCGATCGCTGAGTATATCATGCTTTGGAAATGTAAAATCTAAGCAGGTGGGCTACGTCAAGTACAGCGTGTTGGCTTCTCGATTTTCCGAGGAGGTGAAACTGCTGGTCGACTTAGCCCACTTAGCTTTATCTAAAGGTTAATTTTGTTTATTTGTTTTTAAGAATGTTTTTAGTTGTAATTTGTGTGCTGATTATTACGGGACGGTACGGTCGCTCTGCGACAGAGTCCTTTTAAATTTAAAAAAAAAGAAGATCTTATTGATCCACGGGCCTCGTGGCCCATTGGTTGAAGACGTATGTGCCTGTTCATCATACAAATGTTTGGC
>DWEM01003742.1:0-10359 GCA_018245935.1 Agara belti belti | reverse complement strand
GGTATCATAAACTCGGCGAAAGAGTTGCAGATCACAACAGAGGGCCCTATATTCTTTCAAAGACATCGTAAAATTAATAACGAGAGCTTTATTGTTTGTTTAACTGGCCGTTACAGTTGTTATGGACAATTATATTCGTATTCCACTAGTTTAAGATTATTATTGGCAAAATTTGTGAGATAAATTATTTTGCTATTATTAGTCATACAAATAACATTGAATTTAATGCAAACAAGTAATTAAGTGAAGCCGCGAGATTGAGTATGCCCCAGGCCTCCCGCTAGTGTGGGAACAATCTGTGTCCAGCTGTGGGACATAAAAGGATTGCAGCCACTCCCCCCAGCCACCCCCCCGTCACCAAATAATAATGGCCATGTCGAAAACATCCATGAGATAAATTTAACATTTTTATAAATGAGCATTGAGAGATGAGCTGCTTTAGAAATAAATTTTACATATTTCATTAAAAAGATAATTTTTTATATTTTTTCATTTAACATTTTACAAGTTTAAAGTTGGTATAATTGTTACAACATAAAATATCTATGTCAATCGTAAATGAAGCCATTTCACTACTCAATTAAAAATTTATAGCGGCATAAGCTGCAAGCTCGTTCGTTACCGGTTTTTATATTGACTAACGCTGTACATCTCAGCCGTTTGGACCGGTTGGAAGACGGACACCCCGCCTCTCCTTTGCAGGACATCGCACACTTGCATCAAAATAATATGACGATAATACGATACACACACTTGTTCAGACCCGGCCAGTACTTGCCTTAGTGAACATCTGTTGCCGCCAATGTTTATAATTCGACATTGAGGGGAATTCCTGGGAAAGTCACGTCCATTCCTTGACTCGACCAATCCATAGAATGCCATCGCTACAACCGGTGCTGTGGTGTGCAAAATGATTTTCAAAGCGATACTACCTGTTCTGTTATTCGTAGTGCCAAACTTAAAACTCTCCATAGACTATTTAATTCTCTTACAAAATAAATAAGGTTTCTTTATATGATTACTCCATTCAAAGAAATGGTCATAGGATTACAATTAAGTAATAACTTAAGTAGGTATAGTTAAACAACAACTGTAAGAACTGTAAAAAAACCTTCTGAGGTGGGTACCGACGTGGTTAAGGCTATGAATGTCCCGTTATTCCAAAGATAAAACGCTAAAAGCTAAAAACGCATCCTCCAATTCGTAAATGTCACGCTTTAAGGAATTTAATATTAATAAAACAATATTCATGCGACTCTGTGATTGGATTTGCATAAAATATTATATACTGGATTTGAGTGATACAGCAGGTCACTCTGCGCGAGAAACACTATATGACTGTTCTAAGCCTAGTGGTTTTAAAGATATGAACTTTTAAAGCATTATTTTGAAATTCACTTACAGATATGAACACAAAATCCAAAATGTAGATGTAATTTTTATTCCTTTTCTTGTTCCAGTATGTCTTTCGTCTTCCTAATTTAAATGTTATCACAGTAATATTTGAATGAAGCTTGTGTAAAAATAATTATGACAACTTTGTGGTACATATTTGTTAAACATATAGTTTCCTCCGAAACCAAATATGTAGGTATAGTTGTGTGCTATATCACATTGAATTACATTTAGGTACTTCCAAATGCGTATTCTTATCTTTAGATGTTGGTTTTTGCAAGTAATTTGAAATTGTAAGCCATTGGAAGATTTAAACAATTATTAACGTAGATTCTCGTCGAACGATATGCAAAACGTAAATGCGCGGCCCTCCCGTAAAACCTCATGTACATTCGCGTGCGTTTTGAAAAGTATAAACTATTAACTCCTTTAATTATCACATTAAGAACGTCAACTGCTTAGAGGTCTATGAACTGACGATCGCTTAAGACCTTATACCGCTCAAACATAATAGGACGTAATGTCGTATACAAGTGGTATCTTACAATAAATCGGTCGCAGCACTTAATGCTTTATGACATTGTGTAGTGTTGGTTTTCACGATTCTAATGGTTTAGAAGCAAGATATTGTCAATAATGAAGTTACTATTGTATACCTATGAGGTACAAATAATAACAATAATACAAACAAACCGATAAATACATTTATTGGTTAGATAATTATATTAAACGGTTAGTCTGATGATTGAAAAATCGGCGCTTAATAATTGTACTTACATTTACGTCAAATTGCGGCTCGGATTTGTGTTAATATCTGTTAGAATCAGTCTAGTTACTCTTATTCGAGATATGATTAGAACTTTGGAATTTACCATAACGAGCTATCAATCGTCGGAAGAAAATTCGTCTTTACCTACAGTAAGAATAGGTTTATACACGTCGGTGACATCCTTTAAGTATATTTGACTAATAGAAAAAAATGCATTTTATCTTTAGGTAAATAGTTATTTGCAAATAAATATTATGTTAAATGTAATTGTTTATTCACAATGTATTTAATTTTTCTTTTTCAATCCTTCTATTCCAGCTAGACATGGGTCTTCTCTACCTACTGTTTATTTCAAATTTATGCATACACAGACATTTAATACCAAGAGACCATTAAACTAGAGAGGATAAAACACAAATTTCGTAATGGAATGGTGTCAAGTCGCATTTCGGACCCTATACGAGTATTAGTAGCATATCAAATAATTTTATCAATTCATGTTGACATTAACACTTTATTTTTATTAACACTATTTGTTTAGCGAATTGTTGATATAAAGATATAAATAACAATTTGATACATGGTCGATAATGTCCATGCGTAATATTAATGACAGACCATACTGTACTTATCGATCCGCTTCTATATTATTTTAATTTCTATATAATAACAATTTATTATAAGGGATAAGAGCGTAGAACGTGAGATGTCTAGAGATGATGATAACATTTAACATGATGTTCGTTTTAATAAATCAGTCAGATTAATGGTATTCCTAGTATTACCGTAATACCTTATTTAATAGCTTAAACTAATATTTACGTATTAAATATTGTAAAATAAACAACTTAATAATAAACACAGCGCATCAGGGCGTATTGAAAGGAATGTCCACGAAATATGATATGTCTCCGACTCACAAAGTAGTTCAATGCATTAGCATAATTTTATATAGGTGAATCCTTGCCGTCGATTGAAATGGCTATGACTTTTAAAAAACGTTATTATTTGCAGGTAAATCACACACAAGACGTCGTTCGTCTGTACGAGGTCAACGGAACAAAAGAAGTGAGTTCCCAAAATCTACCTAGCTTCCTGTCATGTGTATTGTGCGGCGAAGTTATATAAGTGGTCTTTGTTATGTCTTTCAATAGATTTCGGAGACCAACGATGAAGAGATACAGTTGTTATACAGAAACTCTTGCAAATCACTTAGCATTAATTTTTACTTTTTGCAGATGAACCGTGAAACGGTTTATTTATAAAACAGAGTCATTTTCGTAAATGTCTTTAAGTTGCTCAAAATCAAGAAATCTGATCCTTATTACAATATTGAATCAAGCAAAGTATCAAATTCGGATTCTCTTAATGTTTTTGTTTTAATGAGAATAATAAAATTATAATTGCTATCGTTTATACAGGTTGCACGCGGGTGGATCGTGCCCAGTTTAATGGAAATCTTATAAAGATATTCAGTGGAGAGTATGATCGGGCACGTTCTGAGTCCGGGAGTGTTCCCGTGGAACCGCGTACTGTGGCGGATTGGAAGTTCAGAGAGTTGGACAGAGATAGGAGTGGGACGCTACAAAAATCCGAGTACCGCGGATTGAGAAGACTGATTAAAAAGGTTTGTGATAACAATATTCTCCAAAATAATTACAATATGAAACTGACATATTTCCTAAAGAACACATATGTATAGCTACATTACGCAACATAAAGGATATAAAATAAATTAATAGACGCTTTAGATGCAAAAGACAAACAAAAATAGTAATAGTTCAAGGTCGATAGACATGCTAGTTCAAGGCATTTCCTTCAAATTTGCGTCTCACATACAGGCCTTAGTGTGTTTTAAGAGCACGAAATAAATGATATTAAGCATTTATAACATGAAAGTGTTAATATTTTCAGTGGTGTTCAGTATCTGATATGAAATTGATGTAAACTTACCGCGATATTTACATAAATTATATTTAACATGTTGGTACTAATTTTTTTAGTAGTACCTAAATATTTTTCCAAATCGACTAGAGTCCCGTTGCACCGACAGTTACAGACATCTGTAACGCAGAGAGAGCTCGCATTCACGGACCACGCTACGTTAAAGTATGGAGGGCATATTACGACTATGTTTTTGCTGTACAATCAAATATAAAATATGGCTGTTCAGTATTACTTGTATGTTTAGAACATACCGCAACCACGTCACTCTCACAAATAAATAGGACACGGACAAGCCACAGGACGGTTATGCAATAAACAATAAAATGAATTCCATGACGTCTGTCTCACTATTTACCTATTTCTATGCAGTTGTTGTTAACAGTTACGACGGGTCCGCGAAGTCTCGCCACGTAACCAAATTCCACCTTCATAAGTTGAAATATTGTCATATTTCCACGCTTATCGGGAGACCTCTTTAAATTTCTGATTAAATTTTTATGAGTCATTATTAATATGGATAGGCGTAAGAACATCGCAAAAGGCTTCGTTCAAAGCCGGTAACGCACTAACGACTCTTCTGGTGTCGCAACGTCTCTTGTATAAGCGATCCCTCATTTACCATCAGGTTGTCCGTTTGCCTTTTTGCTTGGTTGCTTTATAGAGAAATATCTATGTATGTAATCAATCATTATCAGATGAGATTGAATTAATATATACAGTTGATCAGATTAACAAGTCCTTGTCCGTAATAATCACGTACATGTTAGAAAACTGAATGGTACCAGCGATTTTGTCCGAGTAACAAATGATTTTTATAAAACTAGTGAAATGATTTACAATGAGCTGTCGAATTTATATCAAAATGTCTCAAGAAACCAGTGTTCTCTCCCAAGGTTTATTTTATCTCCAGACCATGTTTTAACCAAATCGCCTTCCAGTTTTGATGTAAAAGCTTAATTAGGCAGAGCTACTTTGATATTTATAAAATGAAATAAATATGGCCAAATATTTATGGTCTGGTGCCTTTTGCTCAGCAATCACGAAGGTCAACTTTAAATGTGTGTTATTGCAGTTTTGTTACACGGTACTAAGCTGAAACAACAGTACAGTTTGTATAACGATTGGATTTAATTATTTCCCATCATCAAGTCTGGGTGTTTGTTAGGTGGTCAAGCCCAAACGCTGTGCTAGGGCCTGGGCGCGCGGCTGCGACGCTGATGGGGACGGTGAGATAGCCCGCGCTGAGTGGACGGGATGTTTGCTGGCCAACCCAGAGCCACCCGCACCGGACTGTGAGTACCTAGATAAGCAATTGTAGGGATTGCAGATGTTAACGGCGCCATGGTAAAGACACAACAACGGTATTCTCCTTGTATTTATAAGTGGTTGCACTGACTAGCTCACCTCCCGAACTGGAACAAGGCAGCGCATACGCTTGTGTTGTGCGGCGGAAACAATGTGACGAGGAAGTTAACATTCAAAATCAATACTCACTGAACATCACCAGCCTAATAATACTGATTAATTTTTATAATTTACAGGTTGCGAAAATTTTGTAAACGATTGTTATACGTATAACACGCTCTTCACCCTGTTGTCTTCCCATCAAGCGAAGTGTGTACATACTAACTCATAAGCACCTAACGTCACAACGTTTCAACGTTTCAATTTAGCACTTTTAATATTCTTATCAGCACACCCGTTTTTGTATGTGAATAAAAAAACACAATATTCAAATCATTCATATTCACTACCATTGTCGTTTGCATCTAACACCACCTCACACAACATCGCACAAAGCAAAGCAGTATATTGAAAAAAAAATAGCTACTTATCTACCAACGTAATAAAGTGAAAATAAACGCAAGAACAGAGAAATGTACACGATCTCGATCTCGCCTGTTTAACAGCACTTACTGAACCACAATTTGTCGCCTCCTAAGCTCCAAGATTATCAGATTCCCAGTTAGTAAACGTCGGTGTGAAAATTTAAACCCATCTCACGTTTTAGATCAGCAATAAATAGGTAACCGAGAAACTTAATACTTCCTTATCTGTCATGATTTACGAAGTCCTACAGTTCTAGAACTTTCTAGTGATTTCTCACACGTTTAATCCTTGGAAATGAGTCCAATTGAGGCATCGGGAGGTTTTGTAAAATTTATTATGCAAATGCGGATGTTTGTGAAACAGGAAACATCTTTCTTTAATAGAAAGATGCCGGTTAGAGCATTATGTGATGAGTATTAGTCAGTGCGACGGTGGGATGCTTCAGCCATTACGCCCACGTGTGACGGAAGTAGATTTGGTTTTGTCAAAGAAGAGCTATAGTACCTGTCGCGGGTGACCTCTTTATCTTTAGACCTTTGCCTGTGTACAGGTGTTGGATACGATATCAGACATTTTATTGGTCTATGTTTATGTTTAATAACACACAAAACAGATGATTCTAAGAAACATCAAACAGGTTTCTGATATAGAAGCGGTACAATAGACGAGATAGCAGCCTTACGGATGTATAGAAGCAATACGGAATTGACTCAAAAATGCAAACGTATGCGCAAACATAATAATAATATATAGTCTCTCTCCGCTTCTTCATGTCGTTGAACGCAGACGACGACAGCGGTCCGGAACCCGAGCCAGACTACAACGAAGAGGAGCCTCCGCCAGACCCCAGCGCAGGTGACGCCCCACCCCCAGTGCATACCTATGCATGTCTATATACGAGTACGCGAACAGGAAGTGCGCCTTGACTGGTATCGCCAGTGGCTAAATGCATGCTTATTCTCAGTTACGACAAGGATTTTGACTAGCGACACAAGCCTTTCATTGTCTGGACAAGGATTGTGCTCTTCGAGATATGCATGCTTAGATAACCTCGTAAGTACAAAAAGCTGTATCAAACAGCCTCAGAGACGTGAACGAAGCCAAGTGACGTCAACAAATAAAACTCGCGTCTAATTGCATGCAGCTACGATTTTTGAAATAAATCTCTTGCAAGAAGTAGGTAAATGTAGTAGGTAAATGTAGTAGGTAAATGAAGTAGGTAGATGCATGTTGGTAATTTAAATATTAGACCTGATTAGTATTAAATTGTTAGTAACACGTAGTTAGTAAAAACTTAACTTAAGCTTAAACATCACAATGAAAAATGTTATAATAGAAATAATTTCAAAAATAAATAAAACAAACTAAAACATCAGCATGGACGCCTATTTTACAAATATGTTATCTACGTAGTAGTAGAGTTCTCCGACCCAAAGTAAGTAATAATTGATGAATTATGTTGTCTATGAAAGGAATGACTGGTAGTAGTGTGGTAAATCGACATCGAAATCAAGTATTGCAAATATGTTTATAGCTTTAATAACTTCCAATATTTATATGGTACGTTTTAGGTACGTAGGTAGGATAAGTAACTACAATCGTTTGTCAATAAAAATCTTGTGGCACGGAATTCAGTCATGTGGTGGTGGATTATGATCGTATCGACATATCTATATATGGATATCTAATTTCTAGTACTTATGTCTATATAATAGGAACAGACGCTCGCTTTGTTTTACTCATGTAACAGTTCATCGTCGCATATGCACAATAACATTTCGATATTTACCAATTAATTTAATTGCGTTACTTGTGTTTATGTTATATTCGTTAAATAGTTAATTGGATCACTTCATGATGGCGACGCGGCTACGAGCAAAATGTACGGCGGCGAAATGTTACCGTTCCCTGAATTACCTACTTAATTAACACAATTATTTGAGAGCGGTGGTGTGATCCTGATAGACTCGGGAACGCACGCGACGCTCCGGCGCCGGCTTGTAAAATGATGGACGGCCTATAGATAACAAGTCGCACCTCAACTTTGCGCAGTCTTGCGTACCATTCAATGTGAATTGACCTTTATTTGATATGCAGTTGTGTACTCACAATGCAATATGCTACAGATGACATCTGTGTTGCGACCTCATATTATATAGTGACAATTGTTGATAAATTTTACATTTCAGTTCTCTTATAAAATAAATGCTAACCTTGATTTAATATAGTAGGTATACTCGTATATCTATATGTATCGAGCGTAAAATTTAACGTATCTGTAAAAACGCTTCTAAAAATCATGCCGTGTGTTGATTACTTGAGTATAGTTCACATTTGTTGCACGGAATCATTAACGAATATATTATTAACAGTTTTGCCAGGGATCATGCGGAATTCCTTTGCGCCAGACGGATCCGTCACGCGAGAGGACGAAGCTAATGACTGTTTGACCGATCGCCAAGCTGTGCTGGACGAGCAGGTACGCACGGAAATGCCCAAAAGTCAACGATTCATTTATTCTAAATGAGCGATTGTTATATACTGTGCTAGCAAATATGTTGAATCAATTATGCGCAAATGCAATTTGTTAGCTTTAGTGATCAATCTTTAACAGCTCGGCACCGCTCAGCAGCAGACAATATTGAACCATACACTTGCAATTTGGCGAGTAACAGAACTTAGAACCATAATGGATATTATATTGTATACTAGCGTTTGTCCGCGACTTCGTCCCGCGCATATATTATTATACAAATGTTATTATACATATAAACCTTCCTCTTGAATCACTCTATCTATTAAAAAAAACCGCATCAAAATCCGTTGCGTAGCTTTAAAGATTTAAGCGTACATAGGGCCATAGGGACAGAGAAAGCGACTTTGTTTTATACTATGTAGTGAAGCTCAACTTTGTAAACTAACTTATCGCTCACCAGTATTATAAATTTTTACTATTCATTACAATCGTCATCAATTATCGTGTCCATTTATCATTTTCAATTTAAGCTACTTACACAGATCGTTATAGATCCGAGCGTACTTATCTGGAACTTCTTGAGCCAGTTCGTGAAACCACACATACCGATCATATCCGCGTGGCTATCTTCAAATTGACGCATAATCTGGCTTAAAAAATCGGTAATAACATTTATCAGTGCTAAATGGTAATTATGTTCTTTGAAGTGTTTATCATTGTGGCTGCAATCGACGCATCACTTAATCGCTCAGAAATAAATCACTCAATCAATGTCAGGGACCACGCTGCCAACATGATTGTAACACCACATCGCCACACCCATCACCACAGGAGCCGATTATATTTGACTGGGCTCGTGGTCGAGCGATCAGAGACGCCGACAGCAAAACCGAAGGTCGTGGGTTCGATTCCCACCCGGGACAAACATTTGTGTGATGAGCACATTTGTTTGTTCTGTGTCTGATCGTAATAAAAATATCTATATATGTAATATATCGCATGTATATATGTATGTTTAGCAGCTGTCCGGTTACCATAACACGGGCATTCAATTGCCTAATTCGGAATCGGATAGCCGTGTGTGGTTGTCCCCAGTTATTATTATTATTATTATTATTATAGTATACCACTTTTAATAAGCTTTTATAAACTTCACTTGCAACTATATAAGGGAATCTTACAACTTAAAAACCCACTACCAACAGTTTCCGATTTGCCTGAAAGTTTGTACCCGTGTCCAGATGTTAGGACGATGGAATATTTTTTAATTATAAAAAATAAAAAAATAAAATAGAAATCAAACAAAGTTTGCAAGAGTACAAAGTATGGAACCCAACGCGTTTCTTTATTTTCTTATTTATAAAATAATTTTATACTGTTTAGTTTGAATTGCATTAAAAGTGTATATTTTAAAATATTTTTTTTTTTTGCTACTATTTTCTACTTTTCCTTTCTCAATTTTTAACTGTACGCACATCGGCTTATTCCCAATGGAATTTCTTCCGGCTGACCTGGCGCTGGTGAATTGACATATGAAACGATTCGAGCGTTCGCTTAAGCCCTCACATACATATATTACAATTACATATTCCTACATTTTTTACGTAGTTATATGGAAAGAAGGCTCACCTTTTAATCCTGATAGCGACGGCACTAAGACGAAAATGGCCGCTACCTCTCTAAAGACGTCCCAATTCTGAAAGGAATTCACACATTGTATAGCATTACGTTTCATTAATTCGCTATAGCACTGAACTGGAAGACAAACCCAACATTGCTATGACCCAGCGTGACAAAAATCACGAAGGTCATTGAACTTAAAGTATTGTAGCGTCCATATTATACACCGCCATTTAAACACTCTGATTGCCTCGTTGGTCGAGCGGTTGCTAGCGCGACTGCCGATCAGGAGGTCCTGGGTTCAAATCCCGGGTCGGGTACT
>DWEM01003741.1:0-10360 GCA_018245935.1 Agara belti belti | reverse complement strand
GACAAACTTTAAGTGTGTGATTTGAAGTAGGAACTTAAGTTAGATATTTGTATTTAAGTGTTTATGCTTACCTCCTCTTGAGCTATTTCCAATGTCTTTGCATGTCTTTCTCGGTGATTGCCCAACAACTCTGGCTCCGCTCGAGCTATGAGATGTGCAATGTAGTCAGTCTTAGCTTGCAAATGCAAGTGTTTATCCATTAAACACCTCCTGATTCCACCGTACAGTGCACCTACATAGCCTTTTTCCTTTTGTGGTTCCTTCTCTTCTACCAACAACTGATAAGCCCTGAGAACCTGTAAAATAATGTAACATTATAAAAAAAGATAATATATTTATTTGTGGCATTCCTGGATTTGTTATGTTAAACTAGTATCACAATATCAAAATATTTAACTATTGTAACAAGATTTGCATATTCCAAATAGAACTAATCCTCAATTGATTGATGGTATTGTCAAACAGACCATAAAACTTGGTTTTATTTATCACCTTGACAAGGCTGTATATATAACCTTTACACAACAACTCTACAAGAACAAACATTTTGTAACACAATTGACTACAACAATAGGATATGGATATGTCCCAAAACAATTAGAACAATATTGTTTAGTGACAACTTTACAAAGGATCATCTGATACAAAAATCTGGATAGAAATTGCGTCATAGTAACCAAACAGCTGATAAGCACCTTCAATAAATTCATAAATACATGCTAAACACAATAAATACTTGTACTGATCTCCAAAATCTTTATCATGGATGGTAGTTGGGTTCACATCACCAGCTTAGCTGTGACTTGGCTAACCAGTAGACAAATAGACCAAAGTATTTCTTCAAAATATGAATACAGAAACTGCATATATTGGTAGATTTTTTACTATTCTACTACGGCCCAAAAAAATGTCTGAGGTACAATCAGACAGCAGTTTTATTTCAAAAATTACTTATAAACAAAAATATATTTTCAACTCGTCAACTTTGTACAAAGGAGCATAATGGCTATACTCAATAAAACAATCGGATTATAATAGAATGCAGCAAGCAATGAGCATGCAATAACAAGATATGAAATTCATGGTTTAAATTTACTCGCAATTCATATTTACTATACTGACAGTGTGCAATTTAATTTCAAATTGTATTGATAACAAATAGTAGAAAACTTGTACATTTCTTGGTTTCATAAAACTACTATAGTGAACACTCAAGATAAAAATACAGATTTGAATTCTTATCAACATGATAAATTATGTAGTCAATTTGTTGACGCTGTGACACAGTGCTGAAGTCGCACAGAATGATGGATAAGTATTGTAATCATCCTATTATCTATTAGAATGTACAGCCTTATTTGCAACCTAAACTTTTGTGAATATGTATCGGCAATGTGTAGATTTGAAATATAAAAATCATACATATCCTATTCAATGACACAACATCAATATGACCACCAAAATGAATAAAATCATCAATTATTTATCGAATTGATCAATAATAAATGATTTAAAGTCTACTTTGAAGGTCTGTTTCAGATAGGGTTTAATTTTATGGGTGATGACAATAACACTGCATCCTGTACCGATTGCTAAACATACCTACCAAAGCATACAGAAACTTATAGAAAATGGCTTCAACACTACAAGGTCAATAGGGGTCACTGTGGCACAACTATATTTAAAGTATTCATTAAGTTCCGGTAACAGATCTTTACAAGATATAGTGCATATTATTCACGTGAAAATGTGTTTTCTCTACAATACCTTAGTTTTGCAGTCTGCGCAAAATCTGTGCTTCTTCAAATAATTGTGGAGTGTATCATGAAGAGTATTGAAATGGACCAGGGTGACGTGTTCGCGGGCAGAGGTCCTCATGGCGTCCCAGGCGGCGCGCCACGCTGCACGGCCCCCCCAGCCCCACGCACTCAAACCCAAGCCACAAGTTGAGCCGGTCGCACCCCAACCCCTTGCAGTGCCAGCTTCTAATGAATGCAGTGTACACCGCTGGGACTTCTTCCATCTGGGTTGGCTTAGAATTAAACATTCAATGCCCGTACTGAAACAGTGGTAAAAACTCTAAATTGTACAGTCTAACAGTTTCAAAGGTTTACGGTTAAAGGTGTAGGCCGTAAAATACATTACATCACTTAGAACATACTCGATCATCCTACTCAAGACCATAATATAGGATCCAGAAAACCACAAACTATTCCATAAACACATAAGGTATAATAATAATAATAATAATAACTGGGGACAACTCAACACACGGCTATCGGATTCCATATAAGGCGATTAAACGCCTGTGTTATGGTAACCGGGCAGCTGATAAACTACATACATAGATAGAATACAATACTTATATAGATAAATTTTATTACAACCGGACACATAACAAACAATTCTCCTGGGTGAGAGTAGAACACACGATCTCCGGTTTTGCTAACCACTCAACCAGTCAAGACATTTATCAATCATGATTAAAAAATTAACACACAGCAACCACTAAAGCTCTAGTTACTATAAATGTACAATGTGATTAGAAGACATACCTGTGACCATTCAGCAAAGTAGCGAGAGACTGTGCATGTGTTACTTTGTCTTCCCTAATAGTTATAATCTCATCTGGTGTTAATATCAATGGATCTAATGTGGGATGTCCTGATTTACAGAGCTGATAAAAAAGTCTTTCCACACTGAAAAAGCGAAAGGACAATTATAATTAAAAATGAATTAATAAAATGATTGTTTAATTTATTCGGGTGAAATTTTGCACTGTGCTTTGATGTTATTTCTTTGCATATTAATTGAAGCCAATTACAGTCCTCCCACAACAAGAAGCACATCTCAAAGGAGTCAATTATACATCCTGTGATATAAAATAAATGAATCCACGAAATTTGTTTTACACTTATCAATTCCTATTAAGAATTATCCACAAGTTATAAAAACGATTAATCTTTGAATTTATTTAAAATCTAGATAAAAAAATTCATCTCTTCATTATTATAGTATGAACAATTCTCAGCCTCATTGTAATACTAACAATGCAACAATACTATTTACATTTAAGGAAATATTGTCATGTAAACCATGACTACATAGGTGGTTTAGGATAATTAAGCCACTGTAAATACTTCACAATAAATAACGTAATAATTCAAAATAACCTAACTGGTGAAATGCGGGGGTGTACTACACTCCTCTGCCTACCCCTGCGGGGAATACAGGCGTGATGTTACGTTCTTACGTTCAAAATAACCTTTTTTTTTATAAAATCAACCTGGCGAACAGGCCGACGGGCCACCTGATGGTAAGTGGTCACCTTCGCCTATGGACATGTGCAACACCAGTGGAATTGACAATGCATTGCTGGTTTTGAAGGAAAACTCTTTTCACGCCTTTGTAAACCTATCAGTACAATTATTGTGAATTAAATTTACTGTAGTAACCCTTTTCTACTATCTTGACGGAATACACATTTCTCTTATAACTGAGAAAGGTCAAGAGCATAGGTAATACCATTTTACATAGAGTTGCTATGTTTACATATTATTGGTCCAGATATGCAGATAAAGGAAGATACAGTTTGTTAGCGGTGTAAATGTAAGTGAAGCTATGAAATGCTATTAAGTTATTCTTTGTTTGAGTGTTAGAAATTGATGTTTTTCTAAAATAAATTTAGTTTGCCCAATTTTACATTGCTAACATCCATGAATTCCGATATCACTTGACATGCAGCATATTCATTAAAGAATGCATTCACATTAATATTACGAGGAAAGTAACAACACACTTTTTGTAACAACACAAGTTTTTTTACAACTGCTGAACTTATTTTGAGATTTCATTTAATGATCATTTGGACGCTACAATAGTATAACAAGTATACATATATATACATATATACAATAGTATATACCAAGCGACTGCTACCTAAAGAGTAAAAGGAGAGACAATATATTTTAGGTTTCTGCATTAAATTGTGTGCAACAACTAGTTTTAATATAAATAATGTCTTTGTTATATATTACTAATGATTGTTGTTATGTTTTCAGTTTTATTAACAACGAATTGTGCCCTGCAGTGTAGTGTAGCTCAGATAGATATCAATCCTGTGGGAATTTCAGGATGTAAATAACCCGCATGTTGCCCTTTACCCTCCTCAATTTTCCATTAAAAGTCCCATTAAAATCTATTTAGATATTCCAGAAATTAAAACATACACCACAATGAGAATTCTTTAACAAAGTGAGACAGTTTTTTATTTGCTACATCGGCACTTGAATTCTCTTTCTATATTTGCTATATTTATTTTATTAAAATAGTATGTTTATCAATTTGCAAATAGAGTTCTATGTGATTCCCGTGTTAATCAAGCTATAAAGATGATATGTTATAAAGATGAATATTATTCAAAATAAAATTACCAGCATTTAAGGTGGCCAAAAATGCTAATAAAATGACAATATAACAATAATGTAAAATTCACTTGAAAATGAAAAATACTTTCAGAAATGTTTAACTTTATACAGCATGTATATTTCAGTATCTAGGCGGCTTTTATTTTCACAATATTTACAAAAGTTCAGTAATGGTATTTGAAATCATCTGCTATACTAAAAGATAAATTTTATAATAGAATATCCCACTGGGCATTAAATCTGCCCTTACTAGTTTAAGGTACAATGAAGCGATGATAAATAAACATGATTATTATACAACAACTAAGATAACAGGTTCCATATAATTTACGTTCAATTAAGTTACATAAAGATGTTTGTAATATGGAAATGAATACCTTCTCCGACAGCCAACACATGGAATGCTTTGATTTAGTACGTTAAATATATCTGAGGCGTCTACTCTAAGAGCAGCTTTAAGTTCGTCAGTGGTGAGGATTCTATATTTGCGCATGAATTCTTCGTACTCACGACCCTTCACTTGCGGATTGTCGCAGATCAGGCCCATCGTGTTTAAGTCCATTATCATCTGAAAACACACAAATGATAACTCGATGTATAGACAAAGACGAAATATTTTTACAAAATAAGGTCACTTGGGAAACGTCATTGCTTACGATGAAAACAAACGCGATATTCTAGTTCGGTGTGTTTGATTTGAGTCGATACTATCTTTAGCTATCATCAAAAGGGACTATCAAATGTAAAAAGCCTCAGCACATGACTAATTTTCTATCTTGAAATAATAATCTACGTTTGTGGTAATGTCAAATATGAAATTAACTTACTGTAAGGTTTTCGTAAATAGCTAAAGGCAATTGTCGCCTCTTAATTACAGGCTCTTTTTCGCTGTTGTATATATCAACTAATTTCGCCATTTTTATGAATATTCACATAAAATCGCCGACAAAATATACAAATATTACAAAATGACGGGTAATGTTAATGACGGCGAAGTTTTTACACGTCGTGTTGGGCGTAGATAAAAAATATATGTAGAATAATGAGGTCAAAGTTTATAAAGCTGATTCTAAGTACTACATTACTGTACACAGATTGATTTAAAACATACAATATATTTGCAATATTTTTTAAGAAAGTATCTTAAACATTAAAAAACAGAATTAAAAGAAAACAACGTAATTGTTTAATGAGCTTCGAATTTAAAGAAGTTTCGAATTATTGAATTATTACTATTATCAAAAAACAATAAGCTTATCAGTATTGTTGATTAGTTCTGATATTTTTTGTAAATATACAGGAAAGTCAATTAATTTAACACATGCCGTAATGTATACTGTAAGTGGGTCATTCAAAGTTGTATTTGCTAGAAATATATTATTGTATTGCTACATGCTGTGGCATATTCTGTGGAGACGGTGGATATGCACACTAATGAGTAGTATCGCGGCGCGCCTTGGTAGTATTTCGGAAGTTTTATGGTTAAAACTGTTTAAATCTAACCTCTGCACCACTGTAACTTTAAATTGTTTTCCTCTGATTCTGAGAAAGATTTCAAAAAGGATCTGTAAATTTTGTTATTAACGAGTCAAAACTGCTGCAATCTGACCTTAGCGCGGGAGTGCGGAGCAGTGTAAACATCGCCTAATAATCACCATAATGTATCTCTAACAAAACATATGAAACTTATATGCCTCTGGCGCCATACACTACAATCGACTCTATTCTACAGTGTGTTTCTAGCTTTATGCACAATGTTAACTTTCTGTTATTACATGCTAGGCTAGAGTTTGGCACCGGTTGGGAAGCATATTACTGATGTGCTGTGTTAGTGATGTGAGTTTCTACTCGATATGGGACTATTTCTTAGGACTATGAAGATAACGGATCAAAATTGTCAACCGACCAATCTATTACTTTATCTGTTGTTTTCTAATATAGAGAGTTCATTTAGGTACAAGCAAACATTCAATAACTCGCAAGTAATAAATATTTTCGATTAAATCCGATTGTGATTTAATTTTAAATTTTAAGATTTTTTTAAATTTCACACCAATATTAAAGCCAGTAATTAATATGACATTTATTAGAAAAAAAAAAGTGCAACATTTGTGATGTCAAATTGAATAACTATTTACTATAGATCGCTGTCATGTTGCATTGAAACTTAAATTTTATTAAATAGACATTAATAGTGATAATAAAATAAAAACAAAATTGCAAAAAGCCTCATTGTCAATAAACCATGTCTAAAATATTTACGCCAACGAATCAAATTCGGCTTACAAATGTTGCTATAGTGAAGTTAAAGAAAGGTGGAAAGCGTTTCGAAATAGCCTGCTACAAAAACAAGGCTATGTCATGGAGAAACAAATTGTAACCCATTGTTATATTACACATTGTTGTTTTTAAACTGGTTTGCTCTTTCTAATTAACAATTTTCACTTGTCTGAATATCTGAGCTCCTTCTGGATAATGACTCGAGAGTCGTGAAATATTGGTGACACTAAATAAACATGTTTTTGTGTTTCAATACGAAGATTCAAGTAAAAACATGTATACCAGAGTCTTAATTAATTTTTAATCGAAGGGCTCTGTGTAAAATAGTGTTATGATATCAGATATTATATATGTATTGTCATATTGTGTTAAGTAGTAGTCTTTTAATACCCTTATTTATGTACTAATTGTGCTATAAATTGTGAAGTTCCCATTTTGTTAAATATTTTTCTATTAACATTGGAAAATAATAAAAATGATAATAAACAAGGACAATACATTCATGAATTGTATTTATATTTTCACTTATTAAAGGTTATATATATTACTAAGTTATAATTGTTTTTTTCCATAGAGAGAAGGACATAGATGAAGTACTGCAAACACACACTGTATTCACGAATGTATCAAAAGGTCAAGTTGCTAAAAAGGAAGATTTACTCAAAGTATTTGGTAAGGATGATCAAACAGAAATATGCAAGGAGATTCTCGAGAAAGGTGAACTACAAGTGTCAGACAAGGAGAGACAATCACAAATAGACACCCTCTTCAAAGACATAGCCACCACTGTTGCTGATAAGTGTGTTGATCCAGAAACGAAGAGGCCATACCCAGTTTCAATGATAGAAAAAGTAATGAAGGATATACACTATTCGGTAAATGTTAACAGAAATGCTAAACAGCAAGCGCTAGAGGTAATACAACTGATGAAAGAAGTTATACCAATAGAGAGAGCACAGATGATGATGTTAATACAACTTAGTGGTAAAAGTGCCCGAAAAACGAGGGACAAAATTCACCAAATGGGCATGATCATAGAAGAGGAAACCTGGGAAGATAGTACTGTTAAAATTGTTGGTTTAATAGATCCTGGCAAGTTTAGGGATTTACACGAGCTTGTCAGTTCAGAGACCAGAGGCCATGGACAAATAGAATTGTTAAATCTAAAGGAAATGGCCGAAGGTGAACAAATGTTATAACTGTTTGCTTACACACCTCTGTAATATAATACAGTATTTATTTTTAATTAATAAACATTCATAACATTGTTTTTATGTATTTTTCATTAACATATGCATATATATATACTTACACCTGAATTTCTATACACATTTCCCTGTTCACCTGTATCTAGAGAATGCTTAGTATATGATTGATTTTATGACGGTGTATTTATAATTGTCTTTTATTTGAATTTCCGCCGACTCCTATATTCCTGTGAACATGGTTACCAGTTCTTGTTTAGGTTAGGACTGAGCAAGAGAATTATGTGCATGTATAAAATAAGTAGATGGGAAAAAACAGTGGAAACCAGTACATTCATAGTTTCTTACATTTTGAAAGAGCCCACAGCCTATACCTGCACGTATGAAGGTGTATATATACACCAGTCTTCAGCGCTTATAGCTATGATATAAATGATAGTGAAGTTAAGTCGTAATAATCCATGGTTTTAATCGCAGTCAAAAATCATTTACCCATAAATAGAAGGTATACTTCTCACCAAAAATGTGGGCAAAGGCGAGTAAGTTTTAAATTACTTTACAACCAATCATCATTGTTTATTTGCAAGTATTATCAATGTATTTTCATTATTCAAAGGCACAATCCTACAATATAATTGTACAATCAACCTTATTAATCGCAACACGTAGAAATTGTATACCTATAATTACAATAGAACTTGGTTTAAAATAAATAGTATTTGTAAAATTAAACGAAGTTAGACGTATTACCTACATTATTACAATCTCTTATCTATTTCTTGGGCATGGAACAGAGTATTAATAAGTTTAATAACTATCAACAGCAACACTGACAAATTGACAAGTTGCCAATGAAAACCGTAACATTGTTATTACCATAAGTTGATAATTTCTATAAATTATATGAAAATATTGTTACAAAAACATTGTTATTTAAAGTAAATAAGTGTTTGGCTAGAAAATAATGGTACACAATACAATGTTTTTGTTAAGTAAAAAAACCGATAACGAATCATAAAATGTAACGGAACGTTGAAGTGAATGTACCCATCAGCAAATGAATGACAAATTAAAAAGTTTTATTTTTCTTATATTGGTACGAGATTTTATTGATTGTTTTCTTTCAAGATTTTCGGCCAGACGGCGACTGAAATTGCAAGTTACTGTGATATATTTATTTTCAATAATTAACTATTCTTATCAAGCAATTAAATGAGCAGGGATATCGAGTTATGTCTATAAGTAATGGAAGGTACAGAACTGGGTGGCGACCAGCAATTCTGTTTGAGATGGAACAATTTTCAAGCAAATATAACTTCTCAATTCGAGGCACTGCGCGATGATGAGGACTTCGTGGATGTCACCCTGGCATGCGAGGGACACAGGCTGGAAGCCCACAAAGTGGTTCTTTCGGCGTGCAGTCCTTATTTCAAGGAGTTATTCAAAGTAAGTCCATCTTTCACTCCCCACACTTGATGTGTCACCATTACAATGACTCTAGTGAAAGTTGTTATGTATAAAACACTTGATCTACTTACAAATGCCATGTCTCGCGTTCCGGTTAAGTATTCGTGATTTCATTTATTTGTACCTACTTTAGAATTCTGTTTCACAATTTCTAATTAATTCATTACCATTGAGCCTTTACTACATCTTTTAAATTGAAAAAAGCTAATGAGTTCATTTAATGTTACCAATGCATTTTTTATTGAAACCATGTTTTTTTAAATTCCTATTCAATCGTTTCTACACATGTGGCTTTCTATTATAATAATATGAAAGTTCACTAGAACAATCCATATACGTTTTTTGCCTTATATCATATCTTATCTCCAGGGTTTTAATTTATATTATTAATTTAAAATATGTATACTTTAAAAATTATCATACAATATTGTCTATTTTTATGACTTGATAGGTTTTCCTATGACAGTATAAGTAATGCATTGTTCATCTATTTATATTTGCCTTGTATACTTTAAAAAACATACTATTATTTATCAGAGTATTTTTTGAAACACACTTGACATATTCAGGTTGGGCTTCAGTGTTTTTGAGTTTTTTTATTGCTGTCCATGCACATGAATGATCACTTATCATATGGTTGGCATGCCTGCTTGCTATTCCTTCATAGTGAAAAAGAATAATGGTATCCATATTATTATTATTATTATTATTTATCAGGTCTGCCACAATTTCTCACTATAATATTGCTGATATAATAAAAGACTTTGTTTTTGGTAACATAATTTGAGCTCTAAACATACAATATATGGAACATTATCATATAGAAATAGCTGAAAGGTAAAAAATCCATTTATAATATGGAAATTTGGAATATGCAGTCTATTACTTAGTTGATCATCTCTTTAATTTAATAGATAATTAATGTTAGCTACCCAAGCGGTGCAAAATGCTATGTTTATGAACCTGCAGCCTATGGTTTTC
>DWEM01003740.1:0-10362 GCA_018245935.1 Agara belti belti | reverse complement strand
CCCTTAGTGATAAGGGTTGTCCACCCTTAACATTGTTTGTTAGGCGGTACGAAGTTCGCTGGGTCAGCTAGTAGTTTTATAAGAATTACTAGCTTTTGCCCGTGACTTCGTCCCGCCCCAGCCCCTACAATTCCCTTTGGAGGTAGAATTTCGTAAAATGTGTGTTTAGTTCACCTCGACATATCACATACATAAATTATTATACACATGTTATTATACATATAAACCTTGCGTAGTTTTAAAGATTTAAGCATACATAGGGACATAGGGATAGAGAATGTGACTTTGTTTTATACTATGTAGTGATGCATAGAGTTTTCTTAGTGCTAAAAGATTTTCATGTAATTAGTTACTAATATTTTTAAAAATAATTAATTTGATTTTCAGATGAAGATCCTTTAGATCCAAATGATAATAAAAGTAATAAAGAATATTTATTAGATTGTTGCTCCAAACTTAATGCACAAAATTACTATGTGGTAAGGTGTTACAGATATATTTCTTAGTTTTTGTAAATATTTGATTGGTATATTTCGATTTTTAAAACTTTACAGGTTTTAATTACAAATGACATAGAGCTAATAAAATATAGACATAAAGTATTCATACCAATTTTTATGGTAAGAGAATTAAAAGAGTTTTTGTGGAGACAAAATGATCGTCTTACAAATAAGTCTTCCGAATCTTCTTTGAATATGTCACATAACATAAAAGACAGAGAAACTACGCCAAATTTAGTAAACAACACACAGTTACCTGATGAGGATAACACAGCTAGTACAAATGTTATATTAAATCAAAATGGTAACGTAGGAAGTTCATTTGAGTGTCATGATATTAGAACAAGTATGGATATCGCAGATTCATCTGAAATAACTGTTGATGCTGCAGTACAAACTGATATTTCTCTGACGCATATAGAAAAATTGGAACTTTTTTACAATACCATGTATTTGAATATGCAAAAAGAACACAACACTAATGAAAAGGCCACTATGTTATGCAACTGCAAATCGTCAGAGCTTTTATCACACAACAATATTTTAAGTAAACCTTTGAAACTGAGATGGAGAAGAATTTATAAAGAGCCCATTTCAAACGATCTAGTCAAGCCAACTCAAGCTGATTCTGATACTTGTAATATTGTAGATAAACGTATTACTGATTATAATAACTTAAGAGAAAATGCAGAAAGTGGAAAAATAGATTCTTCAGATACAGAAAGCACTAAACAGGAATGCAAAAATAATGAAAAAACTGTACACCACAAAACAAATGAGAGTCCCAAGCATACCTTGAAAAGAAAAATCAAGGAGGATGTAATTTTAGAAATATCTAATAAAAAATTACATTTAGAAAGTGCTGTTAATTTGAAGTGTAATTCTAACACAACTACTAGTAATAAGCGAAATGAAAATATTGAGTACAAAAATGTTATGTTCGAAATTAATACTGAAAAAATGAGAGAGAGTTTAAGAACAAGATGTGATGAATGGGTGTCAAGATTCATTCAAATAATGGAAGAAGCATTGACTCACACTTTGAGAAAAAATTTGACATCTCAGCTTCCTCCCCCATTGAATGTGTATGAAGCGACCGAATGTGTAGAGAAAAAATTTAAAGATGACGTAGATGTAGGTGATGCATGTGCAAGACTTTTAAATGTTTTCAGTCGTGTAAGTGATGAAAAAGGTAAGATGTTAGTAGGTTTTCGTTAATGAATTAAATCTCCAAAATCCACTTAGCGGATATAATAACAGTATGTACAATGTACTCATATTGTTTTCCAGGTAATATTAATTTATATATAAATCCAGCCACATTCATGGAAATGTACAGTTTTGGTGTATATTTAATTGATGCTCTACAGGTATGTGTATGAAAGCTAATTGCATAATTTTATTAATTACTCCCGTGTTTTATTTCTTTTGGTTGTTAACATTTTCTCTACAGGCCATATTGACTAGTTGTGAGGATCTACAAATCGCAGCAGAATCACTGTCAAAGTTACTAAATGATATTCAGGAACCAGAAAAAGATCAGAGTAATCTTGAGTCACACCATGACACATCTCAGGAAGATTGTATTAGTAATGATGGTAACATTGTTACTAATGATATTGAATTATTAATGGACACAGAACATCCACCAAAAATTGAAGAAAAACTTGCTACCAACAATGATGAAACGATCAGTATGGAATGGCAAGCTAACAAAAGTGATGAAGGTAAATGTCTATTAATTTTAAATCTAATTAGGAATATATGAAAAGGTAATATTTAAAAAGCGAGCACCTCACGATTTTATTTATGTTAAAGCTGACTTTGTTACTTTGAATATGTTCAAAAAATTATATTAAGCAGGATTAAAGGAAATTTCCTCTCTCTTTTTCTTTCTCTTGATCACCAACTGTATATTTAAACATTATTTTACTTCATTCGCTATTAAAACGTATTTCTTTAGTTTTTTTTTAACTGTAACTTATTTTGCATTATTTCCTGTAACATTAAAAAAGTTGACCGTGTAAAAGTATATTAAGGTAAGTTTTTTTTTTTGCAAGTTTGTTACCGCACTCCACAAAGTGAAAGGTATCCCCCTTATGTTAATCTGCCGCGCTTACAGTAAATCTCGAAATTTCCTCATGAGCTCTCCCCTACTACATTAATTGACAACAAGTCATATTTTTTTTTTAATTACTAATACAGACTTTTCTAGATTTCTTATGTTTGTGATACTTCATTTTAACAGATACTTTTTAGGTGGTACATTCTCTAACGAAGATTCTTTAAAAATCGAGACTTATTGTACAACTAATAGTTTATGCTATAACGGCTGCGATTTAAATAAAGTTTGTCACATAATGTTTAAAATGATTTTTATAAAATAAAATATTCTCAATATGTTATAATTGCTTTATTTATAGATAAGCGTCAATGTTTATATATTAATAAAATTGATAGTGAAAAAACTACAGTTACAAATGAGGGGCAAACGGCTTGCATAGTATCACCTAACACATACAGTCTCAGTTCTTTATCTTGGAAAAGGACGATTGTAAGTACTCATTTTTCACATATGTATGTACGAATTGTAATGTAATGTTCGAATTTTGAAAAAAATATGCAAAACGATTTTGAAACAAGCTTGGTTCTTGCCTAGTCTAATAGTTTTTTGCTAAATAGTGCAATAGATTTTACAGCAATGGTCAGTATGTTGGGTACGTCATTCTAATTAATGTCAAGATATTTAAACATCTTTTGATTATAGTTCCGAATTTGGATTTTTAGTGTGTACATGGCTTCCTCGATAGAATAATCTATAGTATGAAATATTAACAAAAAATACCATATAAATGAACAGAACATGCTTAAATATTTTCTTTAAACTAACCAACATCCTCAGGAAAACGAAGAAGCAAAAAATTACGACAATAATAAACACGTTTCTGCTAAAAACGTAATCTCGCATAGTTTAGGTCTTTTTGGGTCATTAAGCAATGATCAAACAAAACAAAATGTTAGCGTGTACATTCCTGATGGCATTAATAATAAAAAAAATGCAACATCTGATAATTTAAGAACAAATGAAGGTAGCTGCAATCAAGTAAACAGTGCTGTTTCTAATTTATTAGAAAGAGAGACACCTGTTAATGAACAAAGAGTGATTAGAAATTTTGTAAGGTGTCCAGAAATTGACGCACGCTTAAGAAATCAACAGATAGTAAATTTGTTGGATAATTATAATTCAGAGCAAGAAGATACAGATTCAGAATGTACTGATGATGACTTTTGGGGTGATGAAATAGAGCTGAAGAGTAAAGATCCTGTAAATAGTAATAGTGATAAGCGAGAAAAGAGAGAAAATGAGACTAGTGTTACAGTTTACTTCAAAACTTTTTATAACAAAATTGCGCGGGAAATAAAGGACGTGTCTTCAGCAGTATATGCATTTAGGTAATTATACTTTGTATTATGTTACATAAACAACCAATTCTGTGCATTGAAAAATGTGAGAAACCTAGAAGGATTTGTCAGAAAAAAATTGTAAGCGTACAAATTTGTTTGAATGTAAATAGGTGGAAGAAATAGTTAAAAATGAAATACTTAATACAACAATTAAAGTGAGCGATAATTTCATTTTAAAGAAATGAAAAAAAAAATGCTTTTTTGCTTGGTTTTTCTTTTATTTGTAAAGTTGTTCGTTTGTATATTATCCTATTAATAAGCAGTTTAAATATGTTTAAAGTTGTGCAATAGGTTGTATGAACAATACATATATACAAAATAATAATGATTTAGTTCAACTTATAAGGCAGTATAGCATATTTATCTCTGATATGTCTATATACTTTATTAATTATACAGAAATGTGCAAAAAAGGTATTAGCTCCATTTTTAATGTTTTTATTGTGATATTATGAATAAGAGGTATATTCTATTAAACTTTTTTTACAGCTCAAATTGTATTGAACAATTGGAATCTGCAACATATGACAAAAACCATATGCAGCAAAAAGCTAGGCAAGCTGATATTTACCTCCAAAAGCTTTATGTAGCTCTTATTGGGTAAATATATGCATTTTTTTAAATTTGCTTACATATCTGAGTTTTAGTTAATGTCTACCATTTTGTGGCAGGTAGTTGTACTGCATTTTATTAATGTTTTTTTATCGTATTTTATTTCTATTATATTGGGACTATTTTTTTGTAAATAAATAAATTTTGGCATTGTATTACAATAGGTATTTATTTTTATACATTTTCATGGATATGTTAGGTCAAACATAGGTCAAACAAATTTAATTATTTACAGTATGTTTGTCCGGGGTCGAAATTTGCAACACAAATTAAAGGGAATATTGGATGATACTCAATTTAGTGATGCAGATATGAGTACTTTTGAGGTGGAATATTATGGGTAAGTTTAATTAAATGATAAGTATTTCGAAAATAATCCATTCAGTCGTTTCACATTTGGGCTTATCCACAGAAATATAGTCCTATTTAATATTAGCCGTGGACATCCATATACTAGTGGTGGTTCCATACAAGAAACCAAATATGTGTAAATGTGTATACATATACCTACACTAACGAATTTCCACTGCAATTTTTTTACATTAACCATTAACAGATTCCTGCAAAATTTTAATTTTTATGTAGATTATGTAATATGTAAGTTGTTTGCATGTTCTTCATAAAAAGTTAGATGTGTTGTTATAAGAGTAAAAGATAATAATATACTTATTAGTTGTGTATTTATTTTCAGAAAATTTCTAACCAAGTGTCTGGATCACATACAAAAATTAAGACCCATCATTAAGGATATCTTGTCTGCTGTTACCGATTGATTTTATGATCGGCTGCATAGAATCATCGTTTTATTTATTTATTAAATCTAAGAGATGTAATATACACAAATACACATGTATAGAATTAGCTTAACTCAATAAAAGCTTTAAGAAATTACGGTGACTTTAAAAAGGAGTTAAAACTGTAAACAAAAGCTTCTATTCTGTAGCAAATACTTAGAAGAATGAACTTAGAAATGGTTGTCAATCTTTTACATTAAACAATTGTCCAAAAAAGTGCCAATAGGGTTTTCCTCTTGGTCTACATTGCACTAAAGCCGATGTAAATCCCGGATGTATTAATGTCTTGATGTATGTGCAATGCTGGGTACCAGAGTCACCATTTTATGTTTGTCTTGAATGTCACATGTGTGTCAGTCTTCATGTAATAATTTAGCAATAGTAAATTCTTATTGTAGTTTTACTTTCAGCTCTTGAATTTGAACGCCATAAAAGGCAAAATATTGCTTGGACTAATAACCTTGTAACATGTTTATATGTAGCCATATTTGTGTAAATAAACGTCTTTGCTTTGTCTTTGAGATCTCACATTTTATCTTGCGTCAATTTTATTTGTGTCTGTAACTTTGTAAAATAAATGTTTATTAGTTATATTAAAAGTATTTATTGTCACAATGTTTGTTTGTCCACTTTTCTGTAACAAACAAAGTATATTACAGTGAATATTAAGGAAAAAACTTTGAAGTAATGTTTTAAAGTGAATAGTAATAATTTTTAGTGTTGTGTAAATATTAATGTCTTAAATACCTTAATTTTAAATATAATGATGAGTGTAAAATATGTATACATTAATGTTAGTGTTATGTTAAACTTATTAATATTCCAGTAAACTCATTCATTATAATATAATTGTTTTCTTTTCTAACATGTATCACTACATTAATACTTATTTAATAGTTAAATTGCGATTATTTGTGAACACATGACAGTATTTATGGCACTAAAATGTGCGGTAAAATTAATAAATGAACTACAATGAATAAATGAATTACATCAGAAGACTAGAAATCATTAATTAAAGCCTCTTCCTTCCATCATTGCTTGGGCGCAGTACCGCGGGAACTGTATAACTGTAAGTAAAAAGTCTGTAAGGCCCTGTAACAAAAAAATGAATTAAGTATTTACATTAATGAACAAAATAGTATAGTATTATATATTAAAAACAAAAACATAATTCTCTTTTGTCTCTGAAATTAGTAATTGTGAATCTATATTTGTAGAGGTAACTAAAAGATTGGGCAGATAAAATATAAAACGCCATCGATTCGCCAAGAAGAATTAGCGATAGTTACGTTTCAATATAAGTCACTTCATGGCTGAACCAGTGTGATATGTTATTCTAATCAATATTGTTTCAATTACGACATGGATTACATACATATGTATTATGTAATTATTAATTTGAATCTAAATAGATAAGACTATATATTAATATTAATTACCATTCAAAGAATTGTTTATATTACAACTTGATTATAAATGCATTGTAAAGATGGATTTCATAAATATTTATATTATCACTCAATATAGGCATAATGTGGACAAAAGAAACGTACTATCGAGATTTTATGTTATGATGTTTATATTTAGAAAGTCACTCTTAAAAGTGTTCTTTTTTTATTTTTGTTACCTATTATTGTTAGCTTGTTGGGGAAACTTAGCCTTTATAATGATGGGACACGTGGGACATTTTCTTCACGATCGCTTTGGGTACAAGTTTTTCACAAATAAATTAGATAATACTTTTATACTTTAGAGTTACTCACCGTTAAGGCACTTATGCACACCGTGAAGGGAAGGATGATTATATAAAGGCCCGCTGCCAACCCGGCAAGCCATAAGGAAATGAATATTAAAATAATCAACCAAATAATTGAAAACACCACGTTGCTCATGTTCTGAAATAAACAAGAATTTTATTTATTCGGATTAGGGAACCGAAAGTAGTACGTACGTACGTAACCGTGCTAAAATAAAAATTTTAATTACTATTATTTTATATTCATCCGATTATTACATCCTTCTTAAAAATCTTTTTAATCTTTTCAATATTTGGCCAAAGCAAAAAAGAGTGGAAATCATATTATTTTCTTTAATTAAATTATTAAACGGCGCTATATAGGTACGGCCTATACGGTGTATATGGTCTATTAACGCTATCGATTTTACAATAGAAATTAAAGATTTTACTATTTGCTTGTTCATCGTAAAAACAAAGAAACATTTCATTCATTGGTGTTGTTTTATGAAAGCTTGTTTTCATGATAAATTCTCGTTTTCAGATTCCCACGCTGGTGAAGTCGCGGACACAACTAGTGTTATAATAATAATTGTAGAATCATGTAGGTATAGGATATATTCCTTATAGCTTTTTAGCGAGATAAGATAAAGTAAATATGTATAGCAGCTGATTTTAAGTATGTATATGCTTATCTCTAAATATGAACGGCAAAATTATCAGTAAAATTAGTAACTTGTTAGGTAAATAATTGTAAATCGGATTTAAAAAAACCTAGTCAGCGTTAACTATATTTATTATTTATTGTAAATTGTCGAAAGTGATGTATGTATGTGTGTATTTATACTAAAGAAAAGCATCTTGTATTTAAAATGCTAACTCCGTGTAGTGTAGTAAGTTTTCTTGTCGTTATCATATATGTAGGTAAGACCCAAGTGTGATCGGGTGCCTCGTAAAAATAACAGTGGACAAAGAACTGTTTACACCTACGTTTGTTTATATGTGTGACATAACACTGATGTTACGTCATACAAAAACTGATATTCACGGAGGCACGAGAATTTTCAACGGACAAACTAGTATGAGAAATAGCTAAATATATGGCGTGATTGTACTGTTTGAGTAACATATTATTATACCGTACTGTTGCTTGTTGCCTACTCTAATTTGTTATTTTAGCTCCCTATTATTAATCAGTGAAGGACTATTTCAATCCGTTTTTGGATGTAGGTTGTATGGTTTACTTTATTTATTCGTACTTTTTGCAATTTATATTTTGTAACTGAAGTTGTAGGAGTAACGTATATTAAAAAAAAACATCTATTTATTATGAAATCATATTAATTATGATTTCCATTCTAATAAATGCCTAAAGAAGACGACTTAAATAGTTAAAAAAGAAATTACCTAATTATAACAAAAATTCAAATAAACAATACCTACCTAATTTAATGCACCGATGTGCAGTAAATACGTTTTAATAAATATTATTTTACAAACATTTTGACGCTGATTAAGGTTGAACTGAGATACAAAAATTGCATTACAAGTATGTACTTACATCCTATTTACTTTGTACTCTGACCAAATCTGAGGAAAACACAATCTGTATTTAATTTGGATTTTCTTAAATACACAAGATCCTACACATATTTTTATTAATTTATAATACTTTTTTGTATGCTCAAATCAAATGACAAATTGTATTTTTTATTATTTAAGTTCCTTTTAATCATTAACGTGTAAAATTTTAAACAACAAGCAAACAGTATTGTGCTTTCGCAAGATCGCATTCTATCATATGGGAAACACTGCCTTACAGTATATGTAAATTAGGATATACGTAACAGAATTATTACACAATAATTAATTAATTATTATTCAATTTTATGCGCATAGAGTGATGTCATGTCACTCATGTCATGAATTATACGCACATACCTACCTACATAGGAAGTCATTATATGCAATATAACTACGTGCGTTTTAGGATCTGCGTATGTAAGTAATGTTATGTTCCATTCTTAAAAAGTAGCTAACATTTACTAATGCCGACTATACAATGCTATTGTAAAAAAATATTCATACATTTTTAGCTGACTTACCTACTAGCGGCATGAGAAAATATCTAATAGGGAAATTGTGATATTATATATTAGTGAAGCAAATTCCTCTAATTTCGGCCGTTATAAAACCCGTAAAGACCGTTTTTGTGCACTTAATATCTAATATATAAAAATCAATTGCTGTTCGTTAGTCTCGCTAAAACTCGAGAACGGCTGGACTGAGTGGGCTAATTTTGGTTTTTAAATAATCGTGGAAATCAAGGGAAGGTTAAAAGGTGAGAAAATAAGGAAAAATTCAGAGGAAAATAGTAATAACCGAAATTTAATTTTTCCATATAAACTGCTTACCTGTCAAACATAATAGATGATGTACGTCCCGTGAAATATGATTAAAATCGGTACAGGTATTGGTGTAACGAAACTATTTATTTATTGTGAGGCTATACGAAGTTTGCCGGGACAGCTAGTCTTAATGAAAAATTTATATACGACTTTGAAAAGGAAAAGGTACATACTATACGGGATTAATGTAATGTAACGGGATAATATTCATTGTGAGCTTTAAAGAGCTTACATACTTGAGTATATCGAAGTGTTACAAGCGTCATTAAACATGTTACATATGCAATCGTGTATGTCCAAATCATATATAGTTTTGTGGTTACACTACATAAAAATCGATACGCAATAATATCGATTACCAAATCGATTGAGAATGAATCGATTAATGGCCGACCGAACGGTGAAGAGGCTTTTGAATTCAAATTACACCGATACGTATTCTGTGAACGCACTAAAAGCTACGAATGAACTTTTATATGAGCTTCATTAGCGCTCATTATGCCGCGGATACATCATAATATGTCAGATTTGAGGCTTTTCGGCGGAGAAAGTTACCATTTGCGTTTACTTTCTCTGTATACGCGATGTCTTAGCGCCAGCGTTGAACGAGATGGAGTAAAAAGAAAAAAAATTAATGGAGGAAATTAATACTAATAATAATAATATTTTAAGCCGCTCATATACAATCATGCTCAAGCTTAGCAATAGTAAATGTTTATTGTAGTTCTACTTTCGTCTCCTGAATTTGTACGCCATATAAGGCAAAATATGGCTTGGAATAATAATCTTGTAACATCTTTATATGTACCCATATTTGTGCAAATAAACGTCTTTGTCTTTGTCTT